>JAJMZS010003034.1:0-61225 GCA_023807205.1 Isotricha prostoma
ATATATATTAAATTTTGATTTCAATCTTTATAAATATTAAAATCTTATACATTACTAAATAATACAATACGTATACAATTATAATATTATATCCTTTAAATTTATAACAATTTATTTTTCTCTTGAATTTTATTTTTATTATTTTACAAAATCTATAAAAATAATATTTTATCAAAATACTATTTAATAATCTTTTTTCTTTTTTTGTTTGAAATATTCTTTTATAGAAATTAATCCTTTTATAATATATTTTATAATTAAGCTTTTAATTTCTGTATTTATATTTTGATTTGGAATAAATAATATATCAAAAAAGCAAGTGTCTTCAGAAGTTTTATTTAAGCAAAATTCAATAGATAAATTAGGCATTGAGATATTTTTATCACAATTATTAAAAATTAATTTTTTTTCATTTTCACTAAAGGAAATTTGTTTAAGTTTTAAACTAGCAATTAAATAATTACTATCAGCTTTATAAATATTAATTATAGAGTTTAAAGTTTCAAAATTTCCTTTTAATTCACTTATTAATTTCATTTTTTTTAAAATAATTTCATTTATATTTTTCCAATGATTAAAAAAATTCCATACTTTTTTAATAGAAGCATGAATAAAAATACCTTTTGAAATTTCTAATCCTTCATAATTATTTTTTAAATATTCTTGAACATTATTACACATAGTATAAAATTCATTTTCATTCATGATATTTTTAAATGGAGAAAACAATTCATCATTAAAATAATATTCATAAAAAAAAATAGTTTTCTTTTCACATGAATCCCAATAGAATTTACATTCTAAATATGTTTCCATTTGATTTTTTTCATGATAAGTTAATTTATGCTTAAATGAATGATATAAAGGACTTGAATGAATGTTTTTAACTGTAACAATAATAGGATAATTATTTTTTAATATTAATTCCATTATTGCTCCTTCTTCATCAAAGAATTCTCCTTTTATCTTTTTTGCTTTTGTTAATATTGAAGATAGGGTTATTTCTGTATAAATATAAAAATTTTTAAAACAATTGTATACTCTTTCTAATTCATCATCAAAACAATATGAAAATAAAATTTTATGACTCATTTTTTTCAATAATTTATTACTAGATTTTATATTTTATATTTAATAAATAAAAAATAATTTTATTTAAAAATTTAATTATATTTGTTTTATTATATATATATTTAAAATGTATTATCAAGAAATATTAAATTAATTAAAAAATTAAAAGATAAAATAAAACAAATAATTCAAAATACTTTTCATATTAATTTATATAATATATTTAATTATTAAAATGAAAATGATAATTATATTGAAGATAATATTAATTGGTTAAGTTCTAAATTCAGTAATATAATATATTATTATTACAGTAAATATTCCTTTGAATAAAACAATAAAATTAGAAAGGAAAAAATAAATTAATCTTTTTTATCTTATATTTTAAACACATATTAAAAATCAATATTATTTAATTATAAAAAATTTTTTACAATATTTATATTATTTTTATTTATTTATAAAAGTAAAATTTTAAAATATTAAATGTCTAAATTTTATGATTTCAAATCAAAAGTTCATTTTACAAAATTTAGAGAATTAGATGAATTCATACAAAATTCATTAGATAAATTCTTTTTTGTTGAACCATGGATAAATTTATATGAGAATACAGGAATTTTTTCAAAGTATATAATAAGTAATAAATCAACAATTCCAGATTTGATAATTTTTAATAAAACTTTTAATAAAAATGATTGTTATGAAGGAGCAAATCGAAATTATTTTAATAAATTTCCAAGATTGAGATTTATATTAAGACCAAGATATAAAGAATTTTATAATCCTTGTGATACTATTGGAAATAATGAAGATATCTTTATAAAAAATAAAAATTATAATAAAGAAAAAAAATTAAGTGAAAAAAGCAATAACAATAATTATAATGATAATATTTATTTGAAAAATACAAATTCTAATTCAAATAATAAATATATTAAACCTTTAAAAAAATATGTTCCTGAAGGAGATTTTGAAGATGGTATTATTTTAAGTGAATTATCCCCTGATAATATTTTTGAAACAAATACTAATTCAAATAATATTAAAAATGAAGATAATAAAAAAAATAATGAAATAAAAAATGAAGATTCTTCAAATAAAAATGATAATAAAATTAAAATAAATAATGATAATAAAACTTTTAATTTTAATAATCCCATTCCAGAAAATAAAAAATCAATTCCTCAAAATAAAACTAATCAAGAACAATATGATGATGAAGATGAGCCTGAATGGGAAAATGATGATGTTACAAATTATACTACAAGAATAGAATTTCAAGAAATTCCAAAAGATTTAAAAGAAAAAGCAGAAAAGGAAATTGATAAAAGAGGAAAAATTGATATATATAATAATAAAGTTTTGCAAACAATAAATGAAGAAAATTCAAATATTAATAATAATAATAATAATAATAACAATCATAATAAAAATAATAATAATAACAATAACAAATCTAATTTTAATAATGATAATAATTCAAATGAAGAAATATTAAAATTTGATGAATCTAAAGGAGGAAATATATTCGAACAATTAGAAAACTTTTTAAAATTAGATGATAAAAACAAAAAAGAAAAAGAAAATTCGAATAATGACTTTTTTGATAATTATAATAATAATAATAATAAATCAAATTCTCATTATAATAACAATAACAATTTACCATTTAGTTCATTTAATCGAAATAAAAAAAAAAATAATTACATATATAATAATAACATGAATGTAAATAATATAAATAAAAATTTAGAAATGCAAAATATGCAATTAAGATATCAATTACAACAACAAGCACAACAAGCTCAATTACAACAATTATATTTTCTTCAACAACAACAATATTTAAATTACATTCAAATGCAAAATATTCAAAATCAAATGATGAATGGAATATATGGAAATATACCAAATAATAATCAAAGAAATCCAATGATTAATATGAATATGAATATGAATTTTAGTTTAAATAATAATAATCAAAATTTAAAAAATTTAGATAATAATTTAAATACTAATGTAAATAATGAAGAAAATGAAGAAGAAGATCCTATGATGAATGATTTTACTACTGATAATAAATATTATAATCCTACTGTTTTTCTTGAAAATCCTGCTTTGATTGTTAAAAAAAATTTAATTGAAAAAAATTGGTTTTTAATGAAAGATGGAAAAATCTTAGGAAATTATAATAGTGAAGAATTATTATTTTTATTAGATGAAAAAATAAAAGAAGGAAATGATTTTAATAATATAAGTATTAATGATTATCAAACTGATGTTGTTTTTCAACCTAAAATTTTATATGAAATTTTAAAAGAACATGTACCTAAGATTAAAAAAAAATATTTAGAAAGTAAACTTTTAACTCATAGCAATGAAAATATAAATAGTACTATTCCACCATTTGGAGGATTAGGTGGAAATAATATTAATCAATTATATCAATAAATCAATCATAATTTATTTATATGATAATTTGTAATATAAAAATAATTTCCATCTATAAAGAATTTATAAATTCAAATTTTAAATATTATAAATTTATAATTGTTTATATTTAAAGATTAATGAGTTATTATTTATTCGAAAAAAAGTAATGAGGAAAATAGAAATTGATAAAAAGTTTATATCTAATTTTAATAAAATATATACAATATAATTATTTTTTAAATTCATTAAAAATTTATAAAGTTACTTATTTGAGTAAAATTATGAAAATAATTTTTAAATAATATTAATCAAAAAATAATTTATAAACTAAAAAAAATAAATTATGTATTAAAATTAATATATCTTCTATTAAATATTTATTTATTTATTAACCAATTTAAAAGTCTATAATTTCATTTAATTTAAATTTAATTTATTTTATTAGACATATGAAAAAAAAAATAGTAAAAAAATAACTTTAAATATTCACTCTTTAAAATCTTCATAACTATTAATCATTTCTCTTAATTTCTTATACCAATCTTTTAAATTAGTAGGAAGTGTAACACCTAAAAGTTGATTAGGAGTATTCATTTTATAATCTAATTGATTTAAAGTTTTAAAATAAAAATTAACATCATCTTCTTCAATATTATAAGTAGAAAAATAATTAATTAATCTTTCAACATCTGGAATAACATTAAATTTTTCACAAGAATTATCATCAACACTTGAAGTATAAGAATAATAATTTCCATTAATATAAAATTCATATCTTTTTTCAATTGTATCTCTTTCACTTATAAAAAAAATTGGTCTATTCATTCTTGAATAAACTATTTTACATATTTCACCATTTTCCATTGTGTAAAATTCTTTAAATTTTTTATCCCATTTCATTCTTGTTTCTGGGTCTCTCATACAATAAACTATTTTTTTTTGAGTTGTTCCTTTTTTAAATTCTGATTTTGGAATTGTATATATCATTTTTATTATTGGAATTACTGAATTAAATACTGTTCCTGATTCTTTTATTGAAAGATATAATCCATCTTTATTAAATATTTCTTTATATTCTGAATTATTGTCTTTAAATTCTTTTTCTATTAAATTTAAAACATATTTTTCATTTATTAATCCTATTTTTTCTAGTTCATCTTTTCTATAGTATTTTTCTTCAAAAAAATTATTTGATGGTGATATTTTAAAATTAAATTTATTTTTCTTATCTTTTTTGTCACCATTAGTTATAAATGATTCTGTTAAATCTTCTATAAATGAATCATCTAATTCAATACTATTATAAAATAATTCTTTATTTGTTCTTCTTCTTATAAAAAATTTTATACAATTACAATATCCTGCAATTTTAATACATATTTTTCTTTTCATAATAAATAAAAAAAATATCATAATTAATTATTTTTTAAAAATAAAATATTATAGCGTTAAAATAATAATTCTAACAATCAAATTAAAAAAAAAATAAAATAAATTGTTTTTTTATGGGAGTTAAAACATCAAAAAATGCTAATACTAAAATAAATGAAAATAAAAAAAGTTATAGTATATGTTGGTGTGGATCAAGAACTTTACCTTCAGAAAGAGAAGAAGATTTAGATTATTTAGATAATATTAATTTTAATAATAATAATGCAATAATATTTAATTATAATTATGAAGATTTTAGTTTTAGATTAAAAGAAGATAATGTTATTAATTTAAATATAATTCCAAATACATTAAATAATATTAAAACAACACCAATTGAAAATAATACACATTGTAATTTTACTCAAACTTCACCTAAAAATGAATCTAATGATGATAAAAGTAATAAATTTAATTCAATTCAAAGTAATATGATTAAAAATGAAGATAATTATTTAATTAATCAAAATAAAGAAAATAATGATAGTTTTTTTAAAAATAAAAGTAATGATATTAATGATCATACTATAGAAGATGAAGGTAGTGAATTTAGATTAAAAAAAAATTTAAATAATATTAATCAAGAAGAAGAAAAAAAATGTAATGAAATTATTAAAGAAGAAAAAAATGAAAATTATAATGATGAAGAAACAAATGAATTTAAAATAATATCAATTGATAAAATAAAAAAAGAAAATAGTGAATTAGGAATATTAAAAAGTTCAAAAGATGAAAATAATAATAATTATTTCATAAGTGAAAATTTAAATATAGAAATTGATAATGAAAAAATATCATCAATAGTATCAAATATGTTTGAAATGTTCCCAAATTTAAAACAAGTAAATAATCCTATTGCAATAATTTACAAATCAAATTTAATAAAATTAATAAATATTCCAGAAAGAAAAAATTTAAAAAGAACAGTAGAAAGGTTTTGTTTAGCTACAAAAGATAATTTTTTTTTATTTCATTCATATGAATCATATTTAAGAGTTCAATCCCCATTAGGAATTTTACCAATTAATTCTATTAAATCTTGTGTTCAATTTAAAGTTAAAGAAAATAATTTAAAATATGATCATTTTTATATTCAATATGAATTAAATGATGATACTATGGATTTTTATAATAAAATTAATAATTTTTATTTAAACAATAGTGAAAATTCTAAAAATGAACCAATTTTACTTTTTACTTCAAATGATAGTAATATAATTAAAAATTGGTATATATTGTTAAATTTCTTTATAAGTTTGGAAAAATAAAAAAGTATTTTATATTAATATATTTTTATTTTATATAGAAATTATTTTATTTATGTAATTTATTTTTTTTAAATAAAAAAAAATAATTATTATAAATTAAAAAAAATAAAAATATAAAAATAATGTTTTTATATATTTTTTTTTATTTTTGTTCCAAGATGAGCCATTCTTTCTTGAATAAAGTTTTTAGAATTATTATTTAATTTCATTTCATTTTGATGACCAATGCTTTGAATTAGAGAATCTTTATTTATTTCATGAATTACAAAACCATTTGATAATATCATTTCTTTAGTAATTTTTTTTGGAAAATTATTTTCATGTAATTCAATATAATTATTATTATCTTTATTTTTATTATTTTTATTATCTGAATTCCTTATTTCATTTTTAGAATTTTCTGATTTATTTGAAATAATTTTATTTTTTTTCAAAATTGAACTTTGTTGATTCCTATTATGATTATTAAATTTAGGATTATTAAATAAAACTTGTTGTTTTGCTTTACTACTAGAATTATTTTTACTTTTTTTTCCTTTATGAATAGGAAGATTTAAATTATCAGTAAATAACATAAATTTTTTCAAATCATCAGTTCTTCTATTAATAGTAGAATTATTATTTTGTTCTAGAATAATAGGATTATTTCTTTCTTTATGCTCTAAATTATTACTTTTATTATTTTTCATTTCTTGAGCTTTAATTGGTTTATTAAAAAATGTTGGATATTGTTGATTTTGATCTCTTTTACTAGTTGGCATTGTAGATCCTAAATTTTGTTGAATTGATAGCATTGCTGTTGATGTTATATTACTTGGAATTTTACTTTGAATATTTGTAGGGTAATTTGATATATTTTCTTTAATATTATATTTTTCATCATCATTATAATTATCATTAATATCATTATATTCATATTGAATTATTTTTTCATTTTTATTATTTATATCATTTTTTTTAGGTTTTTCTATAAATTTTTCTTTTATTTTATTATAATCTATATTATTGTTATTTACAATATTATTTTTATTATTTATTCCTATTGGAATTATTCTTTGTATTTTTTGATGATTTTCATTTAATTCAATTGGAATATTTACAGTTTTACTTGAATATCTATTATCTTTATAATGATAATAATTTTCAGATATTCTTGCAAATTCATCATTATCATTTCTATTATTTTTTATTTGACTATTTAAATAATTATGATACTTATTTCTGACATCATTAACTTTTTCTTGATCATATTTAATATATCCATAAAAAAAATCATTTTTATCATCTTTAATAACTGGTTTATATTTAATATCAGTAATTAAAGGTTTAACATTTGATTTTTTTGCAGTTTGTGGTCTTGATTTTACTTTTATATTATTTTTAATATTATATGATTCATTATAATCAGTATAATAAGATTTATTATTATATTGAGTTGTAATATTATTATTATTAATATTATAATTCGTATTTAAATGTGAATTTTTATCATTTTTATTTAAAAGTCTTGATACAATTTTTTGACTATTTTCATCTATTTTTGGAGTTTTTCTTATATCACCATACTCTTTATCATATCTTTCTCTTTTTATCATATCATTTTTTTGTTGTGATTTTTTTTTCTTATCATCCCAATAATTTGTTCTATTTCGCTTATTTGAATAAGTAACATTGACATATTTTCTTACTGGAGTTTTTGGTTTCTCTGGTAAAACAATTTTATTTTGAAATTTACTATTAATTGGTTTTGGATATACTTGTGCTGATGAAGGTCTATTAAATGTATATTTTTTCATATTAATATTATTATTATTTTATTATTATTTATTTCAATTTTTTAAATTGTTTATTATAATTAAATAAACAAAATATTTTTTCAATAATCTAATTACAAATTTTTATATCAAAAATTATTTAATTAAATTAAATATTATAAAAATTTTTTCTTAATTATTGTAATTCAATCCCATTTCAAAAGAAATAATTTTAAAAATTTGTTTAATTAACATTTTAATGTCATTTTCTTTTGTAGTAATAAATTCACTTAAAATATAATGTAAAACAAAAAGATGACCCTTTTTACTTTTTGCAATAGCTTCAGAAAAATTATTAGTAACTTTATTTTCATATATTTCACTATCTGGGAAAATTTCTAGATTTTTTAATTCTTCTAATATATATTTAACTTCTTCAATTCTATTTCTACTTAATGGCATAGCACCACTTTTTATTTCATCATCAATATATTTTTTTATTATTTCTATACTTCTTTTTAATAAAATTGGAGTACACATTTTTGATATTTTAATTCTAATTTCAAGAAAATGTTCTAATCTTTCTTTAATTTCATCTTGATTTATTCCTTCAGGTGAAATTTTTTCAAATTCTTTTTTTATATCTTCATTACTTTTATATTTACATAACTCAAATAAGTTATTTAAACACATTTTACTTATTGATAAAAATGAATTTGAATGTTCTTTATAATCAATATTTGAACCAATATCTAATAAAGATAATAATTTTGTTTGAAGAGAATTTTCAATATAAATTGCATTTGGTAAAAGAACATTTACTATAAAATTTATTATTTGAACTTCCATATCTTGACAAGATTTAATTAATTCTTCTTGAAATAATTTATCTATCATATTATATCCTAATTCACTTTGTTTGAAAATTTCTGTAAATAATTGAATTATTTTTTCCCATATGTTATCATTTTTTAAATAAAAAATTATTTTTTCAATTATTTTTGTTATAAATTCTGAACAAATAAAATTCCATAAATATTTATTTTTTGATTTTGTATTTCTTATTAAAATGGATACTGATTCATTACTAGTTCTACAAAGTAAAATTGGTTTTATTTTTTCTATAATTTTAGGTATTATTTCATTAAGTAAATATTCATTATTTTTATATTTAGAATATATTTTTTCAATTGATTCAAATGATTTTCTACATAATGCATCACTATGACTATTTTTTGGATCAAATTGAATATATGATAAAAGTAAATTTATTAAATATTTAATATCACTTTTTTCAGAATTACTAATTAATTCATCTATAAATTCATATAATTCTTTTTCTACTCTTAAAACTTTTTGTGGATTATTTATTACAATACTTCCTTCAGTTAATGAAATAGGATAATATAATTCTGGTATAAAGTCACATAATCTTTTCAATTCAATTTCATATTCTTTGAAATTATCTCTTTTTGAAAATATTTGTTTAAATGCTTCTATTATATTTGATATTAATTTACCTCCAATAACACTTGTACCATATTTTTTAATATATGCTTCTTCATTATTAAGAAATAATTTTATATTATCTAAAATACTCCAAATTTGATTTATATGTTGACAAAATAATTTTTGATCACTTCCATAAATTTCACATAAAACTTTTAAAATATTAATTCCAATTTCCGGTGTTAAATATTTTATTATATCATTACACATTATTGTAATTTTATCATATATTTCAGATTTATTATTTATACTTTCTTCATTTAAAATATTTGTTTCAAAATAACCTTTTACAATTTTTCCAATTGCTTGTAAAGTTAAAATAATTGTATCTTCCCATTCTTTTAAATTTTGATTTATTACACTATTATTTTCAACATTTTGAATTACTACTCTATTATTTGACATATAATATTTAACATTTTTTTTTGCTATTTCGAAAAACACTGTATTTATTATATCCATACTTACAGAAATATTATTAATTTTTAAAATATTCATTGCTTTAATTTTAGCAACAAAAAATTGTGCAAAGACATTAATTCCACTTTTTCTTATATCAAATCTTTTATCATCATTAATATTTATTAATTTAATAAATATATTTTTCCATTCTTTACTAAAAAACTCATCTTGTTTTTGTTTATCAGGTAAAAATTTTTCATAAATTTCAGTTTGATTTTGTGTTAAATTGATTTTTCCTTTTTGAAAATTTTCAGTAATATCTGCACATTGCCAAAATAAAGCAACTGCAGAATAACAAATATTATTATTTTCTTTATTTAAAGAAAATTTTTCTAAAATATTTAACATTAGATCAATATTAAATATGGTTAAATATGAAGAATATTCATTAAAAATTTGTTCAACTAATTTAAAAACATTTTCAGTTTGAGCAGTATCAACTTTATTATTTGATAATATATTATCTAAAATATTAATAAATGAATTCCAACCATTATTATTTAAATTTATTCCACATTTTTGTAAAATTCTATTTAAATCACTTAATAAAAATAAGATATTTTGAGGATAATGATTTATTATATAAAAAATAGGAGTAAATATTGTATTTTGCCAATTTATTATTGAAAAATGATCATCTTTATCATTATTATTTTCTTTTGGTTTATATTTTAAAATAATCCAAATTATTATGATTGTCAAAGCATCAATTGTAAATTTTGTTAATTTATTATCATTTATATTATTTTTTGTATTAATTATTATCATATTAATTACATCTACTATATCATCCCAAATTAAATAAATTCTATTTACATTAATTACACCACATTCTAATATTTTAACTAAATTAAAATTTAAATATGTTAATATTGTAGATTGATTGTTATTATTTATATCATTTATATTATTTTCAGAATTTTTTTCTTTTGAAATTAATTTATTATAATTTTCTATTAATTTTTTACTTGTATCATGAAGGGCTTTTGAAATATCTTTTAATGTATTTTCATCATATGTATTACTATCTATAAATAGTGTATCAACAACATTAGATAAAATATTTATATTATCTCTTTCTTCATTAGTTAATTGTTTATTAGGAGATAAATTTTGGATTATTTTTTTTTTCTTATCTGAACTTTTTGGAGTTGGAATAACTGTATTTGAATTAATATTATTCGAATTATTTTTCTTAAAATTAACATTTATTTCACTTTCTTTTATAATTTCATGTATTTCATCACATGGAGTATCATATGAATATTTTTTAATATTCATTTCAATATTTTTCATTATTACATCAATATTAAATTGATCATTTATTTTAAGTAAATAATTCCCACTATTAATTAATAAAAAATATAAATTTTGTATTGTTTCTATTAATAAAACCCAAGAATTACTATCTAATAAATTTACACAATGTGCAATATTAAAAATAGCTCTTGTAATTAAAATATTTTTTTCTTTAATTTCATAAGAATTAGATAAATTATTTGGAATTGCCAATTTACATAAATCATTTATAAATTCATCTCTAACAATATTTAAATTAATAGCAGCAAAAATTGAAATATAACTTTGAAAAATATTTAAATATGTTTGAATAATAACATCATCATTTGAATTAATCATTAAACCAATTAAAGCTCCTTTAATTGCAACATATTTATAATTTAACATATCTTTAATTTTAATTTGTGTTTCATTTAATTCATTAATACTTTTAATATCAATATTAGTATTAACTTTTATACCATTTCCTTCCATTATATTAATAAAGGAATCTTTTAAATAAACATAACAATCAATTAATAATTTATATGCATATGATGAACTTGTTGTTATATTATTTGGATTAATTTCACCTTCTGTTATTATTTGATTATTATCAATATATTTAGAATTTTTTAAATTTGAAATTTCAACTTTCTTATTTGAATTTTTTGGAGTATTTTGATTTGATAAATTTGAATTTTGATTATTATCATTTTTTGGTTTCATTACTACATTTTTATAAGTAATATCAGTTAATGAATTTAAAATATTTTCATATATTTGAAAATTATTTGTATATAAATCAAAAAGTAAATTATGATCTTTTATTATTTCACTTAATCCTTCTAAACCAATTATTTTTTGCCATGTTAATGTATTGTCTCTTTCTGCATATTTTAATATATGATCAATTAAATCATAACATGTTTTTAATTTTTTAATTATTATTAAACTACATCTACAACTTTTAATTCCTATTAAAGCATCATTTGTAATTGTTAATGTTCTTTTTAATAAATGAGATACTTCATCATCTATTATTTTCATTAATTTTTCTTCTTTTAAAAATAAATGATAAAAACTTTCTATTATTAATGATATTAATTCTAATCCTAAACTTTTAGAATAAATTGATGGTATAATCCATTCTTTTTTTTTACCTTCAATTATATCTACTAAATTTCTAATAAAATTATTTGCAATTTCAATATTTATATTTTCAAATATTCCTTTTATTAAAATTTGAAAAATTAACTTAATTGGATTTTTAAATTCTATATTTTTAAAGGAAAATGTTTTACAACATATTATCATAATATTATCAATATTTGTTTGATTATAATTTATATTATTTGAACTTATCATTGATTGAAGTGTTTCTAAAACTTTTAATTGAATATCTTCTAAAGAATTATCAAAAATTTCTTTTAAAAATTTTATTATATTATTAGATTCATTACTTGTTATAAAATTATAAATAACTAATTTTTTTAATATTATAATACATTGTAAATATAATTTAACATGTTTTCCTTCTGTTATTATCATTATTGGTTTTATTAAAATCTCAATTGAGACTGATAATTCTGCTTTAAATTTTTCTTTATCATTTTCTATATCTTTTAATTTTGAAATTGCTTTTAATGAAATATCAATTACTTCTCTTATAGTATTATATTTTTTTTTACATTCATTTCCTAATTTTTTGTAATCTGTTTCAATATCATTAATTAAAGAGATTCTTTCTAACATATATATTTTTTTTAACTTTTAAATAAAAATTATTAAAAAAAATAATAATAAAAAGAATTAAATAATTAAATTAAATAAAAAAAGTTTAATTTTATATACATAATGCTTCTATAATATTTATTAAAATTAATTATACATTTAAAACTTTTAATAATAATAATTATTATAATATTTGACAATGAAAAAAAATTAACTCATAGAAACATTTTTAAGTATATCATCTTTATACTTTAAAATCATATCTCTAATATCACATTTATAATTAATATCTCTCATTTCTCTTCCAATAGTAGCTAAAATTCTTCCTAATTGTAAAAGTGCTCTATCATTAATATCTTCACCCCAAAAAGAAGTAATTAAAATTCCATTTTCTTTTTGTAATTTAAAATTTTGTTGCATATTATCAACTATAATAGTTTTTGATAAATTTCTTCCTAATAAACTAATATCTTTAACAAAATCATTATCAACAATACAACAATGATTTCTATATAATCTATAATTAAAATATTGTCCTTTTATCCCTTCAATTGCATCTAATATTGGATCTGCATAAATTTGAGTTGAAGCTGTAAATATTATTATTTCATAATATTCTTTTACTAAATTTAAAAAATTATATAAAAATGGTCTTATTCTTGAAATTCCTTGTCCCATTTTTTCTTTTGTATAAACAAATGACATTAATGTTTCATCTAAATCTAAAACTAAAGTTAATGGTTTTTTTGGTGGATTTTTTATAATGTAATTATTATTTGTTTTTGGAATACTTGTTCTTAAATTTGAAAAAAGTAATGAGCCTGATTTATTATCAATATGTAGTATATTTGTCATAAATATTTTGTTTATCATTTCTGATGTTATTGATGTATAATTATTGAAGATTTCTATTATTTTTGGATGAAGGATTTGTTGATATATATTTAATGTTGATATTAATATTGTTATTAGTTTATTTATTGAATATATGTTTTTTTCTATTTTCGAAAATATGTTCGTGTTACTTTCATTTATTCTTTTTTTTAATATTATTTTTAATTGTTCTACCCATTTTATTTTTAAATATTCTTTTGTTATTCTCGATAAAATATATTGACATATATATAAGAAATTTTGTTCGTTTAAGATTAAAATATTTTTCACTAAATCCAAAGATTTATAAAAGAAAACATTTTTAAATGATAAATCATAAACTATCATTATACTAATTAAAAATAAAGAATTATGGCAACAAATTAAATATTTTACTTGTTTATTATTAAATAAATATTCACAATTACCTTTGAAGCTACTATTAAAATAAAAATTCCACCATTCATAACAAATTTTAGACACAACATTAAAATTTTTATTATTAACATTTTTTAAAATATTATTAAATTTATCTTCAATCATAATTAAATCTTCAATATTTATAGTTTGATATTTTTTTTGATAAAAATCAGTATGTTTAGTATCAACTGAAGTAGAAAGTGCTTCTTTATGTTTTATTTTTTTCTCATTATTCATAATTATAGTTCTTTCAGGAGTAATTGATGCTTTTCCAATAATATTTTTTTGATATTTAATTAAGGAATTTCTTTTTGTTTTATTTAATATATTTTCTCTTTTTTCATCTTCATTTTTTACTGGAGTTGAAAAAGGAGATGAAGCCAATGTACTCATATCTTCTTTTTCATTTTTTTTTTCTTTCTTAATATATTTAGTTTTCTCTATTTTTTTACGTAAATAATCTCCAATTTCAATTTTATTTATTTGAGGTGAATTATTTTGTTTTATTATATTTTTAATATTTAAATTATTTGATTTATTTACTATTATTAATCTTTCTGGGGTTTTGGAATTTAATATTTCTCTCTGAGAAATTTCTATTTTTTCTTTTTTTTCTTTTATATCTAAAGCGCTATTTGATGGTTTTATTGAACGGTTTATTTGAATTATTTTTGTACTTTGATTTGATTCTTTTCCGTTAAGTTGATTTTTTAGATTATCAGAACTTTTTTTCTTTATCATGAAATTATTATAATTTCTTAATAATTCTATATATTCTCTTTTTGATAGTTTTTCATTAGTATTTTTTAGTTTTTTCTGATTAAACGATATAATTTTATCATCCATTCTAAATATTAAAAAAAAAAAAATAATTTATATAACATTTTTAATATAGTTCTTATATAAATTAATAATTAAATAGATAATAATAATTAAGAAGATTAAATTAAAATATTTTGAAATAAAAATTTTTTTATAAAAAATGAATCAATACATAAAATATATTTTTATTGGAAATATTGAAAAAAAAGTAATAATAGGGACTTATCCTATTAAAAATGATAAAAATATAAAAACACATTATATAAAAGCAAAAGGATTATTTGATAGTATTATATTAACAAAAGAAAAAAATGAGAATATTCAACAAAAAAAAGAAATTGATAAAGAAATATGTTATTTTACAATAAAGCATTTAGAAATTTTTTATTTAATAATTACTCCAAAATCAACAAGTGAAAATATAGCATTTTCATTTATTGATGAAGTTGAGAATTGTAATATATATTTATTAATTAATGATAAAACTAATATATTAAATGATATTGGGAAAAGTGAGTTAAAAAAAATTTTTATTGAATTTAATAAAAATCCATTATTATCTTCAAATAGATATTTAAATTCAAAATCTGATTTAATTGAAACTGAAATAAGAGATACTCAAGATGATATTAAAACTGATACAAATAATATTGAAAATAATATTAATAACTTCAATGAAATAGAAACTCAAAACGTAGAAATAAAAAGTTCTACTGATATTATTAAAATAAACAATAAAAAATTAAAAATTAATAAATTATGGGATAATAAAAAATTCAAAATACTTTTTATTGGTTTTATTATATCAATTGTAATAGGTCTATTAATATTTATTTCATCTGATAATAAAGAATAAAAAATTTTTGATAAAAACATAAATGTATATATAATAATATTTGAAATTTATATTTAAAAAAAATATTATTTATTATATTACTATAATAACATAAAATTTTAATTATTTTTTTTTGCATTTTTTATCATAAAATCAAGTTTCTTTATAATATTATCTTTAATTCTATCTTCATAAACAACACTTCTAGAAGAAGTTAAAGGTCTTTTTTTTTTATTATTAATATTTAATTTATCAAAAGTTGTAATATGATTATTTTTAGCATTCATTTTAGATTGATATAAAAATAATCTATTAGTATGTTCAACAAGTTCTCTAAATTCATTTAAATGAGTAACTAAATCTTGAAAACCATGTACTTTAATTAATTTATCTGCATTTTTAGAATTATATATACTTTTAAATTTTTCTCTTTCTTCTGGTGTTAATAAGCATTGATTATTAAAATCATATGTTTTATTATTTATTTTATTCAAATCATCATTTGATTTTTTTTTTGTTATACTTAAATTAATTTCTTTTTTATTTTTTGATTTATCCGATAAAATATTTTTTGCTGATAATACTCTATTTTTTTCATTTAAGTAATTATTATTATTTTTTAAATTTAATATTTTATCATTTGAAGATGATTGACTTTTTCTATTAAACATTTTTTTATTTCTTAAATTAAAATCTTTTTGTAAATGAATATGTTTAATAGAAGAATTTAATTTTTTATTATTTAATTCTAATTGATTATTTTTAAATTCTAAATCTTTTATTTTTTCTTTTAATCTAAAAATTTCTTCTTCTTTTCTTTCCATTAAATTTTTTAATTCTTTAAAAGTTCTAACTGGTTCATATCTCAAATTAATCTTATCTTTCATATATAATCTAACCATCATATTAGAATAAGCTATTGTTTCTCTTAATAAACTATCAGTTGTAGAATTATTCATACTAGAAATCATTAAATCAATATATCTTCCAATTTCAAAATCATCAAATAAATTAGGATGAAAATCACTTTCTTGTATATTTAAAAATTTATTATCAATTTTTATATTTTTTTCTAAACTAAATGCTTCAATTAATCTATTATATAATCTAAATAACATTTTATGTAATATTATATTTTGTTCTTTATATCCTTTAAATGCACTTAATTCTGTTTTTAAACTTAATATTTTTTTTTCATATGACTTACTTATTTCTTTTTCATCTAATTCTTTTTGATAAATTTTTCCACTTAATTCTTCAATTGTTCTTTTATTATTTTTATACTCATCATTTCTTTCTTTTTTTAAATCTTCTATTTTTTTCATGGCATTATTATATTCTTTTAAAAAGTTAATATAACCATCTTGTCTTGTTTGAATTTCTTTAATAACTTCTATTGGATTTCTATTTGAAAATTCTTTTAAAAATTCATCAAATAATAATTTATTTTCTTGAAATAATGAAAATCTTTTTTGAATTTTATATATTAATTCTTCATTATCTTTTAATTGATTTTTTATTTTATCATATTCTGAATTTAATTGAGATATTTGATTTTGAAGTAATTTTTTTTCTTCTAAAACTAATTCATATTGTGAAATATATTTTTTATTTTCTTTCTTTGTTTTATCAATTATTAATTGTATTCCATTACTAAATTCATCAACTTTTTGCTTGAAAATTTTTTGAATTTGATTTTCACTTTTTCCTTTAATATCAGTTATAAATGAAGATAATGTATTTATTCTTATTTGCTCTAATAAATCATCTTTTTTAATTTTATTTTTAGACTTTTCAACCAATTCTTCTGCTTTTTTCATTGCATTTTCTATATCTTCATATGGATTTATTGATTCTAATTCTTTTTTCATTTTTACTATTTTATCCATTTGAATGAATTTATAGTCATTTATATCTGAATGAAATATTTTTTTTGATGATTTTGAATGTTTCATTTATTTATTTTTTTATTTAAAAATATTATAATTTCAAATTAATAATATAATAAAATTAATTTATATAACATATAAATCTATATATTTGATTTTTTATATAACTTAAGTTTCCTGTGCAAAAAATTCATATATTTTATATATTATAATAAAATTAATATATATATTTTATTAAAATTATTCATAAAATTATCCTATTATTATATTCATAAATTTATTTATATAAAAAAATATTAATTCTTTCTTTTGATTATAAAAAGTGTTAAAATAGATTTCAATACTATTCTTTATGAACTATATTTAAAATATTAATAAAACTTGATATAGCAAATTCTTTTTCTATATCATAATATTTACTGAATAATATAATTTCAATTTTTTTATTAATTAATTTTTCTTTATAATTTCTCAATAATTTACAATCTATTGTTTTATAAATTATTTCGAAATTATTTAAAAATTCATTAAAGGACTTATAGGTATTTTCATTTAAGTTACTTTGAACAATATTTAATATTTCAATTAAAGAAATTTGAACTCTTTGATGGAAATTTATATTTTCATCAACCCAATTATTATTATAAATATTTCTATTATTATCATTATTATTAAAAGATAAACATGAACATAAAAAATTATTCATTTCTTTTGGATAAAAATTTAACAAATCTTTTAGTAGGAATTCTTTTTTATCTAAATAATTTTTTTCAATATATAGTAAAGTGTGAAATAAACAACATTGAAATTCATTTCTTATTTTTTCATAATTTAAAAATAAAAATTTAAAACAAGGTAATTTCATATTTCCAGAAATCATTTTTAATATAATCATTCCTAAACAAAAAAATGAATTAATTTTAATATTAAAAATTTTTGATAATTTCAAAAGAGTAATTTTACAATTGCATAATTTATGAGAAGAATGAATATTTCTAATTAAAGGATGAATAAATTTAAATTTATTATTTATATCTAAGAAAATATCACATCCACAAAATTCATTATTAATATTTTCATTAATTTCTTCTTTAATATTTAATATTATTTTCTCTGTAATATTTCTTAAATTTGTATTATCAATTGACCCAATTGAATTAATTATTTCTGTTATTGTATATCCAAGTGGTTGTTCAATTAATAATAAGAAATAATCTTTATTATTATTTATTATTGTTTTATAAAATTTTAAATATGTATCATTATTATTTGAATTTATATTCCATTCATTTATTTTATCTATTAAATTTTGATAATATGAATATTTTAATTTTTTTATCATATAAAAATTAAAAGTTGGAATATGAATAAAATATTTATATCCATTTGTTATTCTATAAATAATTCCATCATTAATATCAAAATCTTTATAATAATTCAAATTATCATTATTATTATTATTTTCATCTTGAACAAAAGGAAGTTTCATATTTGAATAAGTTTTACTATGAGAATTAATATTTTCCATTAAATTTTCTTTTCTCTTAATTGAATTTTCAATTGTACGATTTTTTTTATTATGAATTGTTTCAATATAATTACTTTGAGGTCTTATTTTATTATTTCCTAAAATATGAAAAGGTTTAGTTAAACTTAATTTAACTGAAAATCTATTATCATTATTTTTTAGAGAATTTTCATTAATTGAATTATTATAATTATCTTTTATAGTATTATTCAATTTTTTTTCATATAAAATTTCATTTTGACAATTAATAGTTTCTCTAAATAAATTATATAAAAATAAAATATATTTTTACTGGTAATTAAATGCTGATGGTAAACCATTAATTATAATTTTCGGTTTTTCTTTTACTTCTGTGTCATTTCTTGGTGAAAATAATTGTTGGAATTTATCTTTTTCAATTTTATAATCACCTCTAAAATAATTTTGTATTGTTTGTTTATTTAAATTTCTATAATCATCTTTTGCATAAAAATTCCAATTTTTATCTTTTGTTTCTCGAATGTATTTTATACTCATTTATTCTTTTTTATTTGATTAATTAAATCATTTAGTTAATTAAAGTATAAAAAAATAAAAAAAACATAATATAATTATTTTTAATTTTTTTATATATTTTAATATTTATAAAATTTACATTATTGATAAATATCCCAAAATTTTAATTTAAATTATGTGTTTTTATTTATAAAAAATATTCTTCAATTATAATATATTATTAAATGTTTTTTTAATTCTCATAAAATATATTTAATTTTACCATAGTTATTTCTCTTATTTTAAAATTTATATTTTATTTATTCTTTATATTTATTAGTAATTATTAATTTATCTTCTATTCAAAAAAGAAATGAAATGAATTAAGTAGTTTCATAATTTAATTATTCTAACAGATTCTTTATTTTTTTATTGATTTATATATTGTAAACTGAATTTTACATTATTATAAATTTGTGGGGATCAAAAATTAAAATATTCTTTAATCATAAATGCTTGAAATCATATTTTTTTTAGGAAAAATTTTAATTTAGTATTTATATTTTTAATTTATATATTTATTCATTACATTTTATAAAAATAGTTATCTTTATTTCAAATTTTTTCTTTTTTATTATTTATAAGGTCTATAAATTGCTTTAATATTCTATTTTCATATTTTTTATCATGATTTATATTTTCATATGAATAACCATCAATATCTACTATAGGGTTATTTAATATATTATTTGTATTTTTATCTCTAATTGATTTCTTACCAATTTCAACAATTTCTTCTCTTGAATAATCTTTCTCTTCAGTTAACATTATTCTATTTTCATTAATAAAAAAAGTATCATGTTTAAAATATTTCATATTTTTAAAATAACTAACCAAAAATCCAAAACTACAAAACGAAAAATTAAAAAACAAAAACTTCTTAAAATCCATTAAAAAAAAAATTTCTTAAAAAAAAAACAAAAAACAAAAAAAAATAAATAAAAAAAAAAATTAAAAAATAAAATAAAAAAAAAAAAAATAAAAACCCCATCATAAATAGCAGTTCAAAATAAAAAAAAAAACAAAAAATGAGTGATCATGAACACGATGAGCATTTTGAACACACAGACGCCGGTGCATCAGACACATATCCAATGGCAGTAGGATCAATAAAAAAGAATGGTTATATGGTATTTCAAGGTCGTCCATGTAAAGTAGTAGAATATAGTACATCAAAAACAGGAAAACATGGTCATGCAAAAGCATCAATAACAGGAATAGATATTTTCAATGGAAAAAAATATGAAGATTCAGTACCAACTTCTCATAATGTTGAAGTACCAAATATTAAAAGAAGTGAATGGACTGTTATTGCTTGTGATGATGAAAATTATTTAACTTTAATGGATTTAAATGGTAATACAAGACAAGATTTAAAGTGCCCTGATGAAACTGAAAGTGATAATATTTTAACTGAAAGAATTAAAGCTGCTTTAGATGAAGGAAAAGAAATTACTGTTACTGTTATGGAAGCTATGAAAATTGAGAAAATTATGGAAATGAGTGATAAGAAATAAAGAAAGTTTTGTCTTTGGTTTTAGATATCTTTTTTATATTTTTTATTTTTTTATAATGGTTTAAGAATTTGTTTTTTTTTAATTTTTTTTTTTTTTTTTGGTTTATGAGTTTCGTTTGGGGTTTTTATTTGGTTTTTTATGAGTTTTTACTTTGTTTTGAGGTTTGGTTTTTTTTTTGGTTTTCATTTTTTGTTTTAAATTGAATCCACCAATCAGATTTCTTGTAATAATTTTTTAATTAATTGTTTTTTTAGATATTAAATTCTTAGTTATTTTTTTTTTATTATAATATAATAAATAATAAATATATTAATTATTACTTAATATAATATTAAAAAAAAATAAAATAAAAAAAAATAACTTCCAAAATAATTAAAAAAGTAAAAATTTTTTGCAAAAAAAATAAATAATGTCAGAAGATAAAGAAACAAATGAAGAAGTGAAAAATTTAGAAAATATTGATTTTAAAAATAAAAAAGAAAGAGTTCAAACTCCTCATTCAAAATTAGCATTATTAAAATTAGGAATGGATGAAGAAAAATTAATAGTAAAAACAAAAGAAGAATATTTACTAATGCATCCAGAATTAAAAGACGCTTCAAATGAAATAAAAGATAAAAGATATAAACATTATAATAAAAGAAGAGAAGAAAAAATAGAAAAAGCAAAAAAATTAAGAAATGAATTAATTGAAGATGAAAAAAAAGAAAAAGAAGAAAATGGAGATAATGAAAATGATGAATTAAATAAAACAAAGAAAAAAAAATTTGAAAGTGCAGCAATTAAAAAAGAAAAAGAAAAATTAGAAGTTATGAAAAAACAACAATTAGGAGAAATAAGAAATATTATTGATTATGCTTATAAGACTGAAGAAGTTAAAAAAAAAAATGATGAAAAAATTAAAATACAAGAAGAAAAAGAAGAAAAATTAAGATTAGAAAAAGAAAAAATGAAAAAAGAAAAAGAAGAACTTCAAAAAAAAAGAGAAGAAGAAAAAAAAGAAAAATTAAGATTAGAAAAAGAAGAATTTGAAAGAAAAATTAAAGAAAGAGAAAAAAAAGAAAAACAATTAGAGAAAGAAGAAAAATTAAAACAAAAAAAATTAGAAGAAGAAATTAAAAAAAAACAAGAAGAAAATGAAAAAAAAACAGAAGAAATGAAAAAGAAAATTTCAGATAATTTAAAAGAAGAATTAAGAAAAAAAAGAGAAAGACAAAAAGAAATGGAAGAAAAAGAAGAAAATAGATTAAAAGCTATGAAAAAAAAAAGAAAAAATGAATTAAAAGAAATAGAAAAGAAAAAAATAGAAAAAGAAAAAAAAATACAATTAGCAATTGAAAAAAGTGAAAATGAAATTAAAAAAAAAAGACAAGCATATGAAGAAAAAGTAAAAAAAGAAGAAGAATTAAAATTAAAAGCAGAAAAAAATTTAAAAAAAGAAAGAAAAAAACATGAAGAAGAATTAAAAAAAAAAGAAGAAGATAGACAAAAAGTTTTACAAGAAAATAAAAGATTATTAAAAAAAAAAGTAGATGATTATTATCAAAAACAAAAAGAATTAGAAAAATTACAAGAAAAAAAAGAAGAACAAAGAAAAAAAGATGCAATTGAAAGACAAAAAGAAATTGAAGAAAGAGAAAAAAAATTACAAGATACAAGAGAAAAAAATAAAAAATTAATAGAAGAAAAAAAAAAACAATTATTAGAAAAATTTTCAGAAACTGAAAAAAGAATTCAAAAACAAAAAGAAGAAAATGAAAAAATATTAAATGATAAACATTTAGAAAAAGAAATGAAAAATGAAGATATTGAAGATTCACTACAAATGTTTGATAAACAAAAACAATTTGAAAAACAACAAAAATTAAATGAAATGGAAGAAAGAGATAAAAGATTAGAAAAAATGCAAAAAGATAAAATAAAAATTAATCTAATGAAAAAAAAATTAAATGATGATTTACAAACAAGAAAAATATTTTTGAAAAATAAAGTTAATAATATTTTAACAAGTGGAAATTATAATAATAAAGATGATATTTATAAAAAAGTTTTTTCTGAAGATGAATTAACTCAAATGCAATTAAATATAACACAAAATGAAAATGATGAAAATAAAGAATTAAAAGATGATGATAATAAAACAAATAAAAGTAAAATTAGTAGAAAAGAAAATAAAAAAAAGAAAAAAGAACATGATGAAAAAAATAATGAAGATAATGATTTATTTGTAACTCAAGGTAATGTTAAATAAAATATATAATAAATAAATAAATCATATTTACAATTCATATATAATTATTTAACAATAATAAAAATATAATTTTTAATTTTAATTTATCAAAAAATACTTTTTAAATTTTTTTTTAAATAATTAAAATCTTTTTTAAATAAAAAAAAATAAATAAAAAAAATGAAAATAAACAACGAAGAAAATATAGGAATAGATGTAAATATAGATAAAGAGTTATCAAATCCAAATGAAGGAAAAGTAAATGAAGATATAGATATAAATTTAGAAGATGATAATGAAAATATTAATACAACAATGCCAAAAGCAGAACAATTAGAAATAGTTGATGACTCAAACCCATCAACAACAATAAATATTCCTCAAAATGAAAAATTAAATTTAAATCAAAATACTAATAATATGAATAAAGAATTAGAAGAAAGATATAATAAATTTCAAGAACATCAACATCATCATCATTATCATGGAAGACATGGAATAAAAAATAAAATAAAAATTAAAATAATGTCCTTTTTTTATTTTCTTGATTTTACATTTTCAAATACAATTGATAATGTTTCAAGTTCTTTAGATTTAGCCATTGCCAAAATTGAACTTCCTTCTTTTGTAAAAAGAATTATTCATACTAAACAAATTATGTTATGGATTTATATTATTAATACTAATTTTTTATTATCAAAAGTTGAAAAAAGTTACTTTTTAAATCAATTATTTAAATATAATTTGTATTCTTTTATTATTTCTGTTATTATTTTAAATATTCATTTTTATTTAAGTCAAAACAATTTATATTTAAAAGAAGATAAACAATTAGAAAATTATGCGATTAGTAGAAATCCTCAAATTAAAGGAAATAAATGTTTTGCTTGTAAAGTAATAATTTGTATGAGAGCTCATCATTGTGATTATTGTAATAAATGTGTTATTAAATTTCATTTACATAGTCATTGGTTTAATTTATGTATTGGATCTTGTAATGAATTAATTTATACAATTACATTATTTGTTACTTGTTTTTATTTTTTAATTTCTTTTTATATTTCTATTTATCTTATTTTTTTCTTAAATCAAAATTTACATATTTATAAAATTCCAATATATACTTGGACTTTTATTTCTATTTATGTTATCGTTAAATTACTTCAATTTACTTATAAATTTGTTTTCAAAATTTTATTTAATAATTTAACTTATGCTGAAACTTTAAATAATAGATTAACATATTTATTAAAAGATTATTCAAGAAATTTTTATAATCCATTCGAAAAAAGTTTCTTTAAAACTTTATGGGAAATGATTATTAATACTTTAAATATTAATATTTATAAGCAAAGTTTAAATGAAGAGAATAATTATATTCCAATTAATGAATCAACTTCTACTGAATTAATTGAAGATAATGATAATCCAGTTGATTTTGAACAAGAAATTAAAGCTTTTAAATTAATTTTAAAATTAAAAGAACCTTTTAAAACTTTTATTTCTAAAGATGGTCATGTTCATAAAAAAACAAATGGTTTTGAAATTAATAATTGGAATTTATTAAGAATTTATACTGTTATGGATTTATCAAATTCTCCTTTTGCTGAAATTTTATATTTAAATGCTGAAAAAACTATTCAACAATATTCACAATATTCAAAACAAAATCAAATGATGATGCAAAATCAAAATCAAAATCAAGAACAAATTCAAAATCAGAATGAAAATTCATAAATAATAAAATTATAATATATAAAAATAATAAAAGTATTATAAAATTTTTTTTTTTAAAATTATCATTTAATACAAATTAACTTTTTAAAAAAATAAATAAAATAATATAAATAAATAATAATAAAAAATTTTTGAATATTTAAATATAAAAAACCCCAAAAAAAAAAACAAAATATTAAAATAAAAATTAATAAACCCAAGAAAAAAAAACTTAATAAATAAAACAAGTTTGACTAGAATCACTAGAAGTATCTTTTTCTTCTTTAATAACATTTTTTTTACTTTTTTTATTTTTTTGATAAACTTTTTTTAAAACTTTAGTAAATAAAGTTTCAAAAGCATCTTCAACTCCTTCACCAGTTTTAGCAGAAGTTTCAAAAGATTCAATTTTAAAATCTTCTCCTTTTTTAACAATTTCATCTAAACCAACTTGTCTTTCATCTTCTAAATCACATTTATTTCCAATTAATATCATTTCAATATTTTCTAATTCAATATTATTTTTAATATTATCAACCCATTTATTTATATTTAAAAATGATTCTCTATCATTTATTGCACATATTAAAATTATACAATCTGCTTTTTGATAAAATGCTTTTGAAATTGAATTAAATTTATCTTTTGATACAGTATCCCATAAACGAAATAAATATATGTTATCTTTATATTTAAATTCTTTATTGTAGTTTTCTACTCTTGTAAATTTTGATTTTTCTTCTTCGTTTATATTTCCAAATTTTTTTAATATACTTGTTTTACCTACTTTGTCATCACCTATTATCATTACATTAAATTTATCACTATATATATATGCTTTGGATGTCATTTTGGTTTTTTTTAATTTTTATTTTTTTTATATTAATTTTTTTTATTTTTTTAATTTATTTTATTTTTTGATTTTACTTTTTTTTTATTACTTTTTGATTTTTATTTTTAAGATATTAAATATTTATTTATATTATATAATAAATATATATTAGGAAAAAAACTATTAAACATGCTATAAACATTTGAAATCTTTGTTGATTCTCTGAAGGGAAATTTAATATAGTAATTCTTTTATTTGAATTTTCATATAATAAATTTGAATTATTCAAATTAATATAATTTTCATCATTTTTCAAAATAATTAAATTAATTTTATTACTTTTTGATATAAATTCATCAACATCCTTTTTAATTATTTTAATACCAATATCTTCAGTAATTTCTTCACCAGATAAAGTAAATCTTGGAGAATTAATATAATGATTAATAACATAATTAATTTCAGAATTAAAAGATGTTAATTGATATGCATTCATATCCTTAATTTCATTTATATTGTATTTTTTATAAATTTTAAATTTTAAATCTGAAAGAAAGAAATAAATTAAATTAGAAGGAAGATTTTCTGTTAAACATAAATAAGTTAAATAATTATCTGAAATAAAAGATAAAATATAATTATCATATGACATTTCTAATAAACTATCTTTTTTTGGTATTTTTCTTAATAAAATTCTTATTATTTGCATAAAATTTCCGTGGTAATCCGAATATTCAGATAAAACAATATCTGGATATTTTGCAATCAATCCATAAAAAATTGACATTAATATTTTAATCTTTTTTATTATTTATTAAAAGAAAATATGAAAGATTCAAAATATAAAAAAGGAAAAACAAACCAAAAAAAAAAAAATAAAATTCAAAAAAAAATATTCCTGTAAAATACAAAATAAATAATTAAATAAATAAAAAACCTATTAAAAAAAAAAAATCCCCTAATATAAAAATCCAAAAAATAAAAAATAATCTATACAAAAAAAAAAAAATTAAAAATGCAAACACCAAAAAGTAAAGAAGAAAATTCACAAGAAGAAAACTATTCAGACAAAATATTTGACCTAATGTCAAAAAAGCTTCCACGTGACATGAATTCAATTCAAGCATCAATAGTACAACATGTAGCCCATACATTTGGTAGAACTCGTTTTACAATAACAGACGACTATCTTTTTTTAGGAACAGCATATTCTCTTCGTTCACGTTTATTAGAACAATGGAATGACACTCAGGCATTTTTCCGTGTATCAAATCCAAGAAAAGTATATTATCTCTCAATTGAATTTCTCCTTGGTCGTCTTTTCCAAAATGCTTTAATTAATATGGATTTAGAGAAAACTTACACTGATGCTTTAATGGATCTTGGTATTAAAATAGAAGATATTTATGAAAGAGAAGCTGATGCTGGTTTAGGTAATGGTGGTCTTGGTAGACTTGCTGCTTGTTATATTGATAGTATGGCTACTTTAAATTTACCTGGTTGGGGTTATGGTTTAAGGTATGATTATGGTATTTTTAAACAAGTTATTACTAATTTTGAACAAAAAGAATTACCTGATTATTGGCTTAGTAAAGGAAATCCTTGGGAAGTTCCTAATTTAGATTTAGAATTTAAAATTAGGTTTTATGGTAATGTTACTGATGGTTATAGAGCTGGTAAAAAAGTTAGAGTTTGGGATGGTGGTGAAACTGTTATTGCTGTTGCTTATGATACTGCTGTACCTGGATTTGATACTTATAATTGTAATACTTTAAGATTATGGAGAAGTTTCCCTAGAGAAGAATTCGATTTTGATCAATTTAATAAAGGAGAACATGCTAAAGCTCTTGAAAAAAAATTACAAAGTAGTTTTATTACTTCTGTTTTATATCCTAATGATTCTACTTTACAAGGAAAGGAACTTAGACTTAAACAAGAATATTTCTTCTCTAGTGCTACTATTAGAAATGTTCTTCATAGATATAAAAGATTTAAAAAACCATGGTCTGAATTCCCAAAATATAATATTTTCCAATTAAATGATACTCATCCTACTTTAGCAATTATTGAATTCCTTCGTATTTTAATTGATGAAGAAGAACTTGAATTTAAAGAAGCTTTTAGTATTGTAAGAGAAACATTTAATTATACTAATCATACAGTTTTACCAGAAGCACTTGAAAAATGGAGTGTAACTATTTTAGAAATTATTCTCCCAAGACATCTTGAATTAATGTATGTTGTTAATTACTTCTTCCTTGAAGAAGTACAAAAAGCTTTCCCAGGTGATAGTCATAGATTGGGAAGAATGTCAATTGTTGAAGATTCAGTACCAAAACAAATTAGAATGGCAAATTTATGTGTTGTATCATCAGAACATATTAATGGTGTAGCTGAGATACATTCAGGATTATTAAAGACTCATTTATTTAAAGATTTTTATGAAATGTGGCCTAATAAATTCACAAATGTAACTAATGGTGTGACTCCTAGAAGATGGGTTCATGCTGCTTTCCCAGAATTATCAGCTCTATTAACTGAACAAATGGGAAGTAAATCATGGTTAAGAAATTTAGATTCATTAAAACAAATTCCAACTAAATTAGAAAAAGAAGGTAAATTCAAAGATTTTATGGAAAAATATAGAAAAGCTAAACTCACAGCAAAACTCCGTTTAAAAGAATGGGTAAAAACTCATTGTAATATAGAAATTGATGAATCTTACATGTATGATGTAATGGTAAAAAGAATTCATGAATACAAAAGACAATTTATGAATATTTTAGGTTGTATTTACAGATATGTTCAATTAAAAGAAATGACACCAAAAGAAAGAGAAAATGTAAATAAGAGAATAACATTCATAGGAGGAAAAGCAGCACCAGGATACATCCTTGCAAAAAATATAATAAAATTAGCAAATATGGTAGCTCATCATATTAACAATGATAATGATGTAAATCACTATTTCAAAATGGTATTTTTACCAGATTATAATGTATCATCAGCACAAATAATTATCCCAGCTTCAGATATTAATCACCAAATCTCAACAGCTGGAATGGAAGCTTCAGGAACATCATGTATGAAATTTGTTATGACAGGTTCACTTATAATAGGAACTCAAGATGGAGCAAATATTGAAATTGCTGAAAATATAGGAAATGATCATTTATTTATTTTTGGTAGAGATGTACATGAAGTAGAAAAAATTAGAGAAGAGATTAAAAAAGGTAAAAGAGATTATATTTCACATGAATTAAGAAAATGCTTTGATATGATTTATCAAAATAAATTTGGAGATACTTCATTTATGCATGAGTATCTTAATTATCTTGTTAATGGTGGTGATTATTATTTAACTTGTCATGACTTTAATGACTTTTTATATACTCAAAATAAAATTGATAAAGAATATCAAGATAAGGATACTTGGGATAAGAAATGTATTGAAAATATTTGTCATATGGGATTCTTTTCTTCTGATAGATCTATTGATAATTATGCTAAAAATATTTGGAAACTTACACCTGTTGTTATTCCTAAACCTAAAGAAGTTTAAATTTAATAATTTTAGGTTTGGAATTTTTTTAGCTATTTAAATTTATTTTTGATTCTTATTTAATAATATTTACTTAAATTATTTTTTATTTAAGAATTTTATTTAAGGGAATAAAATTGTGGTTTTTTTATTTTTTTTTAAAGTTGTTTTTTAAACTATTTGAAATTGATATAATTTTTTTTTAATTTATAAATCAACTATTTTATTAATTTTATTATTTATTAATTTTAGATAATCAAATTTAGAATTTTTCTTTTATAATAAGGAATTTAGTAAAAAAACAAAATAAATCATTTTGATGGCTCTTTTATTAAATTCTAAAATATAAAACAAAATATGTAAGAAAATAAAAAAAATAAGTTTTCTATTTAAAAATTAATTTTAATAATTTAATAAAGAAGTCATTTTGTATAAATGTCTCAATTAATATCTCCAATGGTTTCTGTAAATACAACTAATATTTCTCAGAATTATAAAGATGATTCATTTTCAGAAATGAAAAACTATTTAATAATTCTTGAAAAAAATTTAAAAGATAAAGAAATTGAAATATCAAATTTACTAATAAAAATATCTACTCTCGAACAAAATAAACTAATTCAAACTAAAGAATTAGAAAAACAAAATTCTTTATTAATAGAATTAACGAATTCTTTAGAAAAATTAAAAGACCAAAATAAACAATTTCAAAATAAAATAAATGAATTAGAATCAGACAATAGAAATTTAACTTATTCAAATATAGAATTAAATCAAAAAAATAAATCGTTAAATACAATTAAAGAATCTATAAAAAATAATAATAATAATAATATAATATCTAATTCTCAATTTATAGAACTTTCAAATAAATTGGATGAAATGGAAATAATAAAAAAACAATTAGAATTTGAAAATACAAAATTAATAAATAGATTAAATCAATTAGAAATAGAATATAATGAAGAAATTAAATTAATTAATAAAATTAAAAATAGTGAAACTCAACAATTACAAAAAACAATATCCTCATTAGAAAAAGAATTAAATGAAAATATAAAAAAAAATACTTCTATTGAAAAAAGTAAATTATTGAAAGAAGAAAATCAATTTTCTAGTCATTTTATAATAGAACAAATTTCATCTTTTGAAAAAAAAATTAAAAATTTAAATGAAGAAGTTTTTAATTTAAAAAAAGAAAATAAAAATATGAAAAATAAATTAAAAGAAAATTCAATTGAAATTGATTATAAAGATAAAATTATTCAAGAACTTAAATTAAAAGTTAATGACTCAGAAGCAATTTTTCATCAAAAAATCAATGAATTAACAATTAATAATAATGGTTATATAATTGAAGCAAAAGAATCACAAAATGAAATTGGAAAATTAATTTATGAAAAAGATAAATTAATAAAAGAAAATAATGAATTAAAAAATAATATTCAAAAATTTAATATTAGATTAAAAGAAACTAATGTTTTATTTGAAGAAAAAACTAAATCATTTAATAATGTTTTAAATTTATATAATAATAAATTAAATGAGTATAAAGGAAAAATACAACAATTAAAAATAAAAATAAATGAATTATACAAAGAAAAACAAGAACAAAGTAAAAAAATAGATTTATTAAATGAAGAAAATAATAAATTTTTAAAAAAACAAATTATTAAAAATAATAATAAAAATAAAGTAGCTAATTCTACAACTAGAAGTTTTCTAAAAAAAAATATTTATAATTCATTTAAGAATATGAATAATAATATAAATGGTATGAATATTCATTCAAAATCATTAACTGAACCAAGTTATATTTCTTCAAATATAATAAATAATGATAATTTTATTATAAAAGCTTATAATGACATAGAAAATAATGGAAATATTATAAGTAATGATTCTAATTATATAAGTCAAAATAAAATACTTAATGATTTCAAAAATGTTTTAAATAAAGTTGAAACTTTACAAAAAATGGATAATCTAAAATTAAATAAAGATGATGAAATATAAAAAATAATATTACTAATATTTTTTTGGTTTATTTATATATTTAATTTGAGTTAATTGAAATATAATATTAATATGAAAATATTATTATTATTAATTTTTTATTGAAAAAATTAATATAAAGAAATTAAAATGAATATTTTTAAATAAAATATATTTATAAAATTACAATAATAATTTATTTGAATTTTTTTGGTTAAATTTAATATATTTAATTGATAATTTTATCCCCAAATATCTTCGCTAGCATAAGCAAGATATAAAAATCCATCTTCATCTTTAAATTTTGTATAAATTTCAGAAAATAATTGTGTACCAACAATAGCATTTTTTCCATTTACTATAAAAAATATTGCTTTTTCCTTATTTAATTTTAATTTTTTTCTTATTATAGATTCAAATTGATTAACTGTCATATCAGGGGAAACTAAATATTTAGTTTTTTCTATTGTTTCAATATCACTTTTAGGATCTTTTTCACAAATAACAGGAATTTTACCATTTGCATTTATTAAAACTTTATTATATTTTTCTTTTCTATTTTCTAAAGAAAAATTTTTTTTAAATGAAAATTCCATTTTTTTATATTAAAAAAACAAATAAATAAATGTCTATTTATATAAAATATAAAAATTAAAAATTATTTTTTAAATTATTAAAATAATATAATTAATTTTTCTATAATTAAAATGTCTGGACACGATCCAATAACTTATAATATGTATGTTAAACAATTAGCATTAATAAAAACTAGAAAAAATCAATATCTTCCTAAAGAAACACAGGAAAAAAAATTTATTCATGGTGGTGATTGGAAAATAAAAAAAGATCCTTTTGTACAAAAATATCATGCTAGTCAATTAGGAAAAATAAAAACTAGAAAAAATGTTTTTATTCAAAATGAAACCGATTTAAAAAAACAAAAAGAAATAAAAGATATTAGTGAAAAAATTAATAAATTAGAAAAACAAATTAGAGAAAATGATAAATTAATAAATACTATTAAAGCTAAAGAAAATAATAAAAAAGTTAATGAAGACGATGATTTTTTACAAGAAGTTATTAAACTTCAAAAAGAACAGTTAAATAAAATAATTGAACAAAATAAAGAATTAAAAAAAGAATTAAAAGAAGCAAAAAATGAAAAAGATTCTATTCTCAATAATAAATAATATTATTATAATTTATATATTATATTCTTTTATTATAAAATTTATATTCAAAAAAAAATTTTGACTTTTTAATAATTGAAATTCCATTTTTTTAACAAAAAAAAATAATTAAATTTTTTTTATATTATAAAAAAAAAAATAAAAAACAAAAAAAAAAAACAATATTAAAATAAAAAATTTCATTTTTTTAAAAATCTCAATAAATTAAACCAAACACCCCAAATCCAAAAAAAAAAACATAAATAAACCTTAATAAAACTAAATAAACCAAAAAAAAAATTTAAAAAATCTCTCTTTTAAAATCAGGATTATAAAACATAATTTCACTTTTATCATCAACAACAATTTTTTGTTCACCTTTAGGTAAATTAGGAATTCTTTTTCTATTTTTTTTATCATTAGGATTTTTTCTTTTTTCTTCTTCAACCATTCTAACATGTTTTTTAAAATTATCATTACAAGTAGAAATTCTTAAATGTTCAACTCTAACATGAATTCTTTTTTCAACAATTCTATTTCTGACTTGTTTATTAATAATAACACCAATTGAATTTGGTGAAATATCAAAAACTTTTCCAGTTCTTCCATGATAAAATTTATGGGGCATTCCTTTATGAATTGAACCATTTGCTACTATATCAACAAACATTCCTTTTTTATATTTTATCATATATGTTGATAAATGTTCTGGACCATGTTTACGAAATGGACGAGAAAATAAATCACGAGTTTTTGCTCTGTAACCAAATGAATGGGGCATTTTTTTTTAATAAGATATTTAATTTTTTTTTTGCTTTTTAATTAATTTTTTTTTTTTATTTAATTAATTTTTTATTTTTTTTTTTTTGTAGTTTAAATAAATTTTTTTTTTAAAAATGAATAATTTTTTATTATATTATTTTTTTAAGAATTTTATAATATTTTAATTTTTTTAATTTGATTTAATAATATAACAACCGTGATCTGTAGATATACATATTAAATTATTATTACATTTTATATAATATGCATAACCCATTGAAAAAAACATTTTTTTCTTTTGTTCAATATTTATTTCTTTTATATCATATAAATTAAATTTTTTACTTATAATATTATTTTCAAAAAAATTTATATTACCATCTATATCTAATATTGCAATTGTACCATTAAATTTTTTATCATCTAAATTTGAATTACTTAAAATAATATCATTATTAAAAGAATTTGCTTTAATAATCTCATTTTCAGAATTTTTATTTAATACTTTTCCAGTTGTATTTGTATTATTTTTAATTTTAAGAACATTATTTTTATAATAATTATTTCGCTCATCTTTATTATTTTTATTATTATTATTTTTATAAAATATATCAATTGCAATAACTTCACTTCCAATATTTTTAAAATTTTGAATTAAAGTAAAATCTTTATTCATTCTTCTTATTTCACATTTATTTAAATTTCTTACTAAAAATATATTACAATCAGAAATAATTTTACAATGACTTATATGCCCAAAATTTTGGTCTATTTTTTTTTTTAATATAGTATCATTATTATCCAAAACATTTTTAATACATAAATTTCTCTCTTTATCAGAAAGAAATTCAATATATAAAATATATTGTCCATTATAATCTAAAGGAACAGAATAATTAGTAATTTGTATAGTAAAATTAATTTTTTCATCATCTTCAAAATTAATAATATAACAATTAGAATCAAAATTATTTATTTTAACATTTCCTTCTTCTTGTGGAGCAAGACTAAATAATAATAAATTATATTTTGATATTAAACTATACATATTTTCACAATATTTATTATGTAATGAATCACTATTATAATTTTTAGTTCTTGAAATTAAATTTGAAGAGTCAGTTTCAAATTTCAATATTTCTTCATCTCCAACTGAAGCATAAAAATAATTTTCAGTATTATCAAACATTATTCCTGAAATATATTCTGTTGATAATTCATTTATTAAACAAGTTCTTTTATCATATATTGAAAATGAATAAATTTTTCCCATCAATGTTCCTATTATTATATATTTTTCTGATATTCCAATTGAACTTAATGGATCTGCAAATCGAGTTTCTATAAAACCATATAAAGAAAATGTTTTTTTTTTCATATTTTTTTGAATTTATTTTTATTGAGAAATAAATTTAAAATTTGTGAATTATTTTTATATTTTTTTAATAAAAATAGCTTTTATTAAATTTTAATAATTAATTTAATTTATATACATTTTTTATTTAGTAAATATTTAAATATTAGTATATTTAGGATTCAAAATTTTTTGTTTTTCTTCTAAGATTAATTTCATAAATATTGTTGGATTGATAATTAATTTTTTAATTTTTGTATTATTATTATTATAATTATTATTTAAATCATTTTTTAAATATTCTTGATAATTTCTTTTATTTATCTTAAATAATAAACTTTGTTTTTTTAATGAATCAAAAGATGAAATTCCTTTATTCATAGAAAGAAAACTTTGAGTGAATATTTTTTTAGAATTATTATCATGATTACCAATTAAAGTATCATTTGTAGATTGTTCGCATAATAAATTATTTAAAAATTCTTTTTTACTTTTTAATTCTTTTTTTTCATTTTCACTTTTTTTACTCACTTTTTTATCTTCATTATCTTTTTTTTCATTTTGAAGTTTCCAAAAATTACTAATCCTATTTAAAGTATTTTTAATTGAAAAATATTGATTAGATTTATCATTTATTTTTGTACAATGAAGCATTGATACACAATGCATTTTATAACATTCAAATTTACATTTACATAATTGACAATAAAAATGATTTTTTGAAGGTTCAATTTCTTCATCAATATCTTCAATTCTTTCTTTTTCTTTTTCTCTTTCTTTTTCTTTTTTATTAATATTTTTTTTAATATATTCATTTATCATATTTTCTTCAAATTTCGTACAAAAAATTGAAAATCCTTCTGGTAAATTTGGATTATAAATTGGAATATCAATATTATAAATTTTTCTTTTATTATCTTTATTCATAAAATTAAAATATCTTAAAACTTTTTGAGTTTCAATTCTTGAATCTTTATTAATTGTTCTAAATAAAACTCCAATTACTGCTTTATCAGAAATATTATTTGGGAATTTAAATTTAGAAAAAGTATATTCTTCAAACATATCCATTTTAATTATTAAATCTTGAAGTATTATTCCATTTATTGAATTTGTTTTTTTTGAATCTAAAATAATTTTCTCTATATGACAATAAATATATAAATTTATTATTCCAAAAGAACTTAATTCATTTTTTAAATTATTATCATTTAATGATTTTAAACTTTCTATTACTATAATTGTTTCTTTCTTCCTTGCGTTTAATTTTAATACCTAAATTTTAAAAATTAAAAAATATTCTTACACCACCATATGATTGTATTTTTTCTCTTAAATTTTTTTGTTCATTTTGACTGTAAGAAGGGAGAAATAAATAAAAATTTTTTGATTTTAAATTATTTTCATTGAAAAATAAATTTGATGTCTTTGACATTATTATTTGAAATTAATTTTAAACATTTGTGATTAATTTATAAGTACAAAATTTAGAAAATTTTATTTTTCTCACTTAATTTTTTTTTATCATTTTTATTAGATAATTTTAATAAAATTATTTTCTAAAAATTTCTTCGTTCCAATAAATTGTAGACAATTTTAAAATATAGAATAAGATTAATATTATAAAATAAATTATAAAAAATTTAAAATTTAAATTTTAAAAAAAATGAAAATTATTTTTTAAATTAAATAACAAAATAAAATTCTAATAATTTTATATTTAAAAAAATATTTTACTTTCCCACTATAACAAAAAATATTATTTTTATTTATTTTTTTTCCAAAATGGATTGTAATTTAAAACCTGTTCAAAAAATATATTTCACAGCAGATTTTATAATGTTAATAATATCAGGAACACTAATAGTATTTGAAATAATATTATTTATATCAACATTAAATTATAAAAATAATGGTTTAATAAAAGATATTTTATCAAATTGGGAATTTCAACCTATATTTGATTTAAAAGTAATTAATGAAAAACCATCAGATGAATATACAAATGATATTAATCAATATTCATTAATGCAATGGGATGGAACAATTGAAGGATGTAATTGTTTAAATGCAACTGAAAATGAAGTAGGAAAAGATTATTATAATAAAATAAATAGATTTTCTTGTAAATCTTCTTCTCAATTTGAAAAATATTGTCAAAAAATTTTACCTACTAATGGTAGAAATATTAATATTTGGAAAGGAAAAAAAATAATTCCTGTTTTTAATTATGATTCAAAAAGATATTTTGATTATTTAAAAACAAGTAACTTCTGTAATTCAAGTGAATATAAATCGTGTGGATTTTTAGATAATAAAAAAAATAAAATGTGTATTTTAAAAAGTGAAAAATGTCCAATTAATAAAATAATAATTGATAAAAAAACCCCAAAAGACTATAAATATACAAAATTAGAATTAAATAATGGTTATTATTTATTTTATACTAATGAAGCAAATGATTCAAAAATTTTAGTTTCTTTTAAAATTTCTGAAGGAAAAATCTGTACTGATACTAATAAACATTATATTAGAAATCCTGATTATAATTTATATTCTTCTTTTGATAATGGTGGTTGTGATGATTATGATGAAAGATATTATAAAATTGATTCTCAAAATAAAAAAGATTTATTTAATGAAAATGGAATTTTAAATTTAACTTTAAATTTACCTAATTTTACTTTATCTAATGATGAAATGTTTTTATTTTATAGAAATTATATAGGATTATCTCAAGGACAAAATATTAAATTTAATGATATTATTTATATAAAAAAATTTATGGAAATTTATAGTAGCTTAAAAATACCAAAATTCATTATTATTCTTTGTATTACTGGATTTACAATTTTTGAAATAATAAAAAATTGTTATAAAAAATATTCAAAATATTTATTAACAAATACAGATATAATAATAAAATTCTTATTAATAATATTAAATATAATATTTTTAATAATGAGTTTAATATTAATTATAACAGAAGGAAATTCAATTACAATTTTAGATAATTTAGATCAAACAAGTTATAGCGGAACAAAAAGTTTAAAAATAGAAATGATATTTTGTAAAATTTATTTTATACTTTCAATTGTATTATCATCATTAAATATTGTTTTATGTATTTTTTGGTTTTGTGGAAGAAATTTATTATATTTATTTACAGATGAATCAAATAAAGAATATGACAACTTTGAAAATAGAGGTTCACTTCCAAGTGGAATTATAGGAAAAAGTGGAAGATCTACTTTTAAATCTCTTAATGAAAGAATTACTTTGGTTAATTATAAAAATAGAAAAACTGAACATATTAAAGAAGAAGAAAATGAAGGAGAAATTTTTGAAGATAATAAACCAGAAGAAAATTAAATTTTTATATTTGTATTATAATTATATTGATATTAATATAAAATTTGAATTTTATATAATTTTTAATTTTTTGAAATTTAAAAAATTTTTTTTTGTTTATTATTTATTTAAATGTTGTTTATAAAAAATATTCAAATTGATGTAGAAATAATTTTTAATAAATTATATGATAAATTTAAAAAGAAATCATTTAAAAATAAATGAAAAACCTAATGATTTAGGAAATATTAATTCATCAATAAAAAAGAATAAATCAAGAAATTTTATTCATAGAAAAACTTTATCAGAAATTAGAATAGATATTGAAACTACAAATGAAACAAAGAATAATATTGATGAATTTAAAAGATTTCATTTTGATTGTTTAGATAAACCACCTTTAATAGAATATGATTATGAATTTTTAGAATCAATATCTATAAAAAGTGGAAAAAGAAGTCATTATAGAACACAAAGTTATAATCTCTTTAACTCAACTAAAATAAATATGAATAGAAAAAATAATTTAATTATACCAAAACTTGAAATAAAAAAACTAACAATTCCATTAAAAAAACAATTAAAAATTTTCACTCCTCGTACAAAAAATGAAGATAATTGTTATATTTTTTAATTGAAAAAAAATATAAAATAATTAATAATTAATTTATATAGACAAAAAAATATATATAAATTTGTAATTTTAATTTTAAAAACAAAATTTATATTCCAAATTTCTAAAAAAATTCAAATTTTTAAATTAAAAAAAAAATATTTGAAAATAAAAAATTAAATAAAGAACCATCAAATAAAGAAAAAAAAATGTTTTTAAATTCCACTATTTTGTCCTAATTTATTACAAGTATCTTCTAATAAAGAAAGTAAAGTTTCTTCAGTAGATTCTCTATCTTTTCTTTCACCTTCAATTTCAGTTTTAGTTTTAGTAATCATAATTCTTAACATTTCTAAAATAGCTTCTTCAGTTTCTTCTCTAGTTTTTTTATCAGCCTGAATAACATCTTGAACTTTTTGTATTTCATCTCCAATTCTTTTAGCAATAATATCATCACCTTCTTCTCTTTTTTCTTGTTCAGAAGTAACCATATCATTTAATTTAGGTACATCATTCTCTAAATAACTTTTTAAATTTTCTATACATTCATATCTATTCATTGATTCTTTTGATACTTCATTTTTTAATGCATTAAATTTATCATCTATTATTGTTAATAATTTATTTCCTATTTCTTGTCTTATTTGACTTTCTTGATTAAATCTTTCATCTATTTTCTGTTCTAATAATTTAATATAATGATTTTTGCTTTCTAATAATGATTCATTCTTTTGATTCTCATCTGTTATTTGTTTTCCTATCATATTTATCTAATATTTTTTATAAAAAAAATTTTTTTCTTACATTTTCTTTTATTATATTAAATTTCTTTGTTGTTTGATCCATTACTTCATCTAAATGTTCATTTAAATCTGCTACTCTGGATGTTAAAAATTCAAATTTTGAATTCTTTGGTGTTATTGATGTCTATTTTAAATTTATTTTTATTTTTTAATATTTATAATTTACATTGTTTAGTTTGTCTGATATTCTATTTAATCTATCAAATTGATTCATGTTTCTGTTTTGATATGAACATATTGAATGACATTCTTTTATTATGAAATTAAATTAAATATTTATAATCAAATACAATTAGATTTTATATTCTTTTTTTTAAAATAAAAAATAAATTTTAATAAAATTTCATATAGAAAATATGTGATTTGTAAAATTGATTATATAAAATAAAATCAAAACTTAATTAAAAAAGTACAGTTATTAAATTATCAATAATTAAAATTATTATTTTTAATTTAATTATTTATTTCAAAAAAAAAATAAAAAGTGTTAAAAATAAAATGGAACAAGATCAAAAAGAATTTTTAAATAGTGCCTTAAAATCAGTAAAAAACTCATCACAAAAAATGAAAAATTCCATAAATCAAAATGATATGAAACAATGTTTAAAAAATGCAAATGAATTATTATCAGAATTAAAAACTTCATTATTATCACCAAAAAATTATTATCAATTATATAGTGCAATATTTGATGAAATAATTTATCTTCAAAATTATTTTAGAGATGAATCAAAAAGAGGAAGAAGAATAAAAGAATTATATGAAACAGTACAACATTCAATAAGTGCTATTCCAAGAGTTTATTTATTAATTATTGTAGGAACAATATTTATTGAAAGTGAACAATGTGAAAAAAAAGAAGAAGTAATTTATGATATTATTCAAATGTCAAAAGGAGTTCAAAATCCAATTAGAGGTTTATTTACAAGATATTTTTTATTAAAAATGCTTAAAGATTATTTAAATTGTATTGATTATTTAATTGATAATTTTAAAGATATGAATAAATTATGGATTAGAATTAATAAAATGAATAATGTAAGTGTTGAACAAATTGTTAATATTAGAAATGATATGAAAGTTCTTGTTGGAGAAAATATTAATAGATTGGCATGTTTAAATAATTTAAATTCTGATATTTATAGAGATAAAATTTTAATTCCTATTTTTCAAATTATTTCTCTTTCAAATGATGAGATTTGTCAACAATATATTATTGAATGTTTAATTCATGCTTTTCCTGATGAATTTAATATTAAATCTATGGATTTTATATTAAATTCTCTTCCTAATATGAATCCTAAAATTGATATTAATAATATTATAATTTCAATTTTAGATAAATTAACAAAATTTGATAATCCACAAAAAAAAATTGATATTCAATCAAATGATATTTTAAGAAAATTAGATGAATCAATAAAAATAATAATTAATGAATATAATAATAATTATAATAAAAATAAAGATATTTTGAAAATAATACAATTACAAAATTCATATTTGAAATTTATATTAAATTTCAATACATTTGATAATCCTGAAATAAAATATAAATCTATTAATGAAATTACACGTAATTTATATGATATATTAAATAAAGAAATAGGAAATAAAAAATTATCAAATGAAGGAATGAGATTAATTAACATATTTTTAAATGAATTATTAGAAAGTCCAATTTCTATTTTTAAAATAAAAAATTTTCCAGATTTAATGTTTTTTTTAGAAGGTGAATATAAATCTTCTTTAACATTAAGAATAATAAATTCTTTTGTAAATGAATTTAATAGAGGAAATATTGATTCATATGATAAAATGGAAAGTCTTATTGAATTTATTAGACCAATGATTAAAAATGAAAATTATTTAGATTATAATGAAAAAATATTTGATAATGAACAAAATATTATTTCTAAATTAGTTTATATTCCATCTTCACATAATCCAAAAGAACAATATGAAATGATTTGCTTATTAAAAAATACATTAATTGATTTTTCTAAATGTGAAAATATAGAAATTTCAAATAAAAAATTAGTTTATTATTATTCAAATTTAGTTAATGTTTTATTATTATTAATTTATGGAGTTAATGAAGCTTATGGAAATAAAAAAGGAATTAATAATATTAAAATTTCAAAAAAAAATAAAATACATATTAATTTTTCAAACAATTATAATATTGAAGATTTTGATTTAGAAAAAGAAGATTCATTCCTTTTATTTTATCAAAATGTTTATAAAACAATAAATGAAATTTTAAATGAATTATCAAAATTATCTCCTCATATTTCATTTAAACTATATTTAGAATGTGTAAATAATTCTAATCAATTAAAATTATCTAATAAAAATAAATATGAAGAATTATGTTATTCATTTTTATCATCAGCTTTAGAATTAATAATAAATGGGAAAATTTCTGAAGAAAAAAAATTTGAATTTTTAACAAATCTTTATGGAACTATTTTAAATAATAAAACTTTATCTGAAGATAATTATATTAATTTAGCAAATAATTTAGAAAAAATTTCTATTAGTTTATTAAAGAGAAAAGAACAATGTATTTCAATGATTAATTGTTCTAAACTTTATTATAATGTAATTTTAAAAAAGAAAGATAAATTAACAGAATGTTTATTAAAAGCAAAAAAATTTGCAGAATATGCTATGACTAGTCCAAATAATGCAATCTTATTTATATATATTTTAAATGAATATATGAGATATGATTTATTAATTCCAAATTTTACTAATGATGTAGACTCTAAATACATAAATGAATTAATAGAATTAATTAAAAATTATATTGTAACAATTAAATCTGAAAATAAAAATAGAGAAATTGGTGATTATATTGAAAATTATTTTATAAATACTATATTGACTATTAAAGATAGAAGAGAAAAAAATAATTTAGGAGAATGTGGTAAAATTTTATTAGAATTAAATTTAGGGAATATTTAAAAAAATATTTTATTATATATTTTGAATAATTTCTATTTATTTCTTCATATATATTATTTTAAAAATTTTTTTGGAAATTTATATCAATAAATTAATTACAAATACTTACTAATAAAATTAAAAAATTTTTTGAACAATATAATTATATGTTAAATTATATATAACAAAAAATAATAATTATATTACAAAAAAAATGTCAGAAGATAATTTTGATTTATTCAAAGAATTAGAATATATAAAATATAAAGACTTATCAAAATTAGGGAAAAATGTTCATGTATTATTTAATAATATTTCAATTGATGGATTTTTACATAGAAATAAAAATAAATTTAATCCAAATTTATTAGATAAAAAAGAAAAAAATGATAAAATAACTTCATCAATATTTTCTGGCAATAAAGAAAATGAAGATAATCCACAAAAAATAAATATTGAAAATATAAGAAATTGGAATAAGAAATATAAAATAAAATCAAATTTTTTAAATTTCTTACTAAAAGAAAATAATAAAAGTCCACCTTGTGCATTTTACAATCCAAATTATAATTCAATAAGTAAACATATTCCAATAATTAAATTAAAACCTATTAATTATAAACCAAAACTAAATATAATATACAAAAAATCATTAAAAAGAAATTTATCATCTCCTAAAATATTATCTAAATTTAATAGTTTGGAATTAGAAAAAACAATTGAAAAAGAACAAACAGAAAGATTAAATATTTCAAATATTAATAATGAAATAAAAATTCCAAATAAAAAATTGAAAAAAATATTAAATCATTCAAATGATAATATTCATGCAATTTCATTTAATAAATATTCAGAAAGAAAAGATTTATTTATAAAAAAATATATTGATTATACAATTTTAGAACCTAAATTAATTGAAAAAAAAGTACAATCTCCTAATTTTAAAAAAATGTCATCAAGAGATAAAAATAATGAATTTAATAAAAAAATAGAAGGATGTGTTGATTATAATCCTAATTATAATGCAATATATATAAATGGAAATCAACTTGTTCAAAATGAAGAGAATAAAGTATTAAAAAGAAAACAATATTTACTGAAAAAATTATGGTCAAGTTTTAAGACTTCTTCTGAATATTTAATTGTACCAGCTTTAAATAATAATGAATAAATATTTCATATATATTGTTTTAAGATTAAATATTAATGTATATATTATAAAATAGAAACAAAAAGAATTTTTTTAAAAAAAATTTAATTTTATTTTTATTATTTATTAAAATGGATAATGATAATCTTCAATATGATTTCCCAGAAATTTCTCAAAATGAAAAATTTTCACTTTTTGATAAATTAAATTCAGATAAAACAAAAGATATGAATTTTGATCAATATAGAAATAAAGTATATAATGAATTAAGTTCATTAGAAACTGAAATAATAAAAAAATTAGCAAAACATGATAAAGAATTTATGGAAATGTTTAAAAATTTTGAAGAAAGTGATGAAATATTAAATACTTTAGAATCAAATTTATTAATATTTAAAGATAAATTAACTGGAATAAATAATGATATGAAATTACTTCAAAGTAAAAGTTCAGAAATAACAACAAAATTAAAAAATAGAAAAGAATTTGAAGAAGAATTATTTAAATTATTAGATTCAATTATTTTAGCTCCAGATTTTTTAAATGATATATTTAATAAAGATATTGATGAAGATTTTATAAATAAAATAAATAAATTAGAACAAAAATTACAATCATTTCTTGGAGGAGAATTACCAGAATCAAATGCAATAAGTGAAATAATTCCTGAAGTAAGAAAAACTTTAGCAAAAGTTTGTTCTAAAATTTATTCTCATGTTTTAAATATTTTTTTAATGTTAAATAAACCTGGAACTAATATTCAAATTATTCAAAGAAATGTTTTTTTAAAATTAAAAAGTTTAATTATTTTTGTTAAAAAACATGCTCCTTCAATGTATTTTGAAATAATTAATAAATATATTTCTTTAATGGAAAAAATTTATTCTACTTCTACTTTAAAATATTGTAATGAATTGAGTAAATTATTAAATGATAAAATTGATAAATTTTCTTTAACTGCTTCTGATGAATTAAGTAAAGATTTTTTTCTTTTAATAAATAAAAGAAAAGTTGAATCAATTAATGATATTGAAAAAGATTCAATTATTCCAATTTATGCAATTACTAAAAAAGAAACTTATTATTATGAACAAATTTTTCAATCTTTAAATAAATTTTTAATGGATTTAATTTCATGGGAAGTTATATTCTTTAATGATTTTTTTGATATGGGAATAAAACAATCTGAAGTTTATCTTAATAATATATTTAAAAGTTCAGTTAATTTTATATTTGAATATGTTCAAAAAACTTTAATTAATAAAAATAATGATTATTTTGCAATTTCTTTAATGATTATAATTAGTTTTGAACAAAAGAAAATAATGGAAAAATTAAATTTAAATCATTTAGATTTTTATTTTTATGAAGTTAATAAACTTCTCTGGCCTAAATTTGATCAAATATATAAATTATTAAGTGAACAAATATTCAAAGTTAATTTAAAAAATTTAAAATTAATTTCAAATGGAATTCATAGTGTAACTCATAAATTAGGTGAATTTTTAGGAATGATTAATTTAATAAGTAAACAAACTACAAATACACCAATGATTTTTGCTAAATTAAAAGAAATTCAAAATCTATTTAATCAATTTTTTTATGAGTTAACAGAAAATATGAAATTTAATAATAATAACGAAAGAGAAGAAATGGTTACAATATTATTTATTAATAATGTATATTATTTACTAATTAAATTAAAAGATTTTGAAGCAATGAAAGAAGAAAATGATTCACAATCTTTTGATAAAGTATTAAATAATAAAAGAGAAACTTATTTAAATATTTTAATAAAAAAACATTTTGATGATATTAATAAAATAATACAAAGATGTATTTGTAAAAATGAATCAAATAAAGAAAAACAAACAATAGGACAAAATGGAGTAATATTTTTAGATTCAGAAATAAGTAAATTAACTAAAAATGAATTAAAAAAAATAGCAAATAATTTTAATTCAAAATATAGAGATATTATAAATGTAATTAAAAAAGAAATTTATGCTAGTATAAAAGATTCAGAAAATGCAAAATTAACTTTTACAAAATTTTTAAATGAATTATTAACAAAATATGCTTCATTTATTGACTTAATCAGTTTATCAAAAAATAATGATATACTTTTGACAATTGTGAGTGTTCAAAAATTAATGATTGAAATAAGTAATATCACTAAAACACTTTAAAATATAATATATTATTATTATTATATTTATTGTTATTTAATTTCAATTAATTATTATTTTAATTTTTAACGTTAAAAAAAAATAAAAATAAAAAAAAGAATTTATCAAGTATTAAAAAAAATAAAAAAAAATCCCAAAAATAATAAAACAAACTCTAAAAAAAAAACCTTTGAATAATAATAATAAAGAAAAAAAAAAAATTAAATATCCCAATATTAAATAAAAAAAGATTTTAATTTGAATTTTTCAAAGGTTCCTGTTCAGTATTTTTAGGTTCATCAGCAATAAAATCATCATTATCATTAACAGCATTATTAAATTGATTTTTTCCTTCACCAGTATTAATTTCACTTCCTTCATGTTGAATATAAGGAATACCTTTACTATCATTATCCTCATTTTGATTTAATTCTTCTTGTTTAAGAGCATGTGCTCTTTTTCTTCTATTTTCTTCAATTCTTTTTTGTTGCATTTCAAATTCTTCTTTCTTCCTTTTTTTTTCTAATTTTTTATTTCTTGCTGACATTAAAGTAAGAGCACCAACAACTACAAGAATAATAAAGTGAATTAACCATACTATTATAAAAACCCAAAATGCTACTTGTTCATGAAATATGTATGCCCAAAAAAATAATGAAAACCATGCTAAACCCCAACACCATGTTAGTAATATACATATTATATATAGGATACGTGATTTTATGTCGAAGGAATCATCTTTGTATACTACTTTTTCTAATAATATTCCTTCACGAAAATCATATTGACCTGACATTTTTTTATTTTATTTGTTTTTTTTTATTTTGGATGTAATATTGTTTTTATTTTTTTTATTATTTTTTTTTTTTGGTTTTGAAAATTATTTAATATTTTAGTTATTTTTTTTTTTTTGGTTGTTTATTTATTTTATTTAATTTTTATTTATTTTTTATTTTTATTTATTTCTTTTTTTTTTTCTATTTAATGATATTCTTTTTTTGGGGACTTTGTTGAATTAAATAATAAAATTATTTAGAGTAAAAAAACTATTTTCCATTTGAATTATTTATTCCATTTTCATTTTCATTAGAATTTATTTTTCCTCTCATTGGTAATCCCCTTCCAAGCATTTGTAAAACTTGACCTCTTCCTCTTAATATTGGTATTCCTCCTCTTCCTCTATTTGGAGTATTTGAATTTGGAGTTATTTTATTATTATTATTATTATTATTATTTTTATTATTATTATTTTTATTATTATTATTATTATTATTATTATTATTATTATTATTATTATTATTATTATTGTTTTTTTCAGTTATATTATTATTTATATTATTTGGGGTATTATTTTTCATATTTCTAAAATTATTTATGTTATTATTTATTTGGTTGATTTTTATTATTAGAATAAAAATTATTTTCAGTTCTATTCATATTTTTAAAATTATTATTATTACCAAAATTATTATTTTTATTAAAATTAAAATTTTCACTACTTCTATTAAAGTTATTATTAATATTATTATATCCTTTAAATTCTCTATAATCTTCATCTTCATTTCTATTACTAAATCCTATATTATTATTACCTCTATTAAACTTTCTAATTCTACCTCTCATTTGTCCTCTTCTACTAAAATTATTATTATTTAAATTTCCATAATTATTATTATTTCTAAATATTTTAAAATCCTTTCCTCTATTTCCTCTATTATATAATTTCCCTCTTCCTCTAAATCCAGGTCTAAACCTTAAATTTCCTCTGTTAACTCTATTAATTATTCTTCCTCTTCCTCTTCCTCTTCTAATATTATTATAATTATTATTGTTATTATAATTATTATTATAATTATAATTATAATTATTATTATTATTATTGCCTTTTATAGTTCTGAAATCAGGAGGATTTTTTGGATCTATATAATTATTTTCTAATTCTTCTATTTTTCTTAATGGAAGATAACCTTCATTTTTATCATTTGGTTCATTTAGAGTTAAAATTGAATCCATACAAGGTAATTTTACTTCTTTATTTGGATCTATATTATTTACATATGATGTTGAATATGTTTTTTGTTTTACATATAAACCTAAAATTTTCCTTTGTAATATATCTATTATTGATATTAATTTTTGAATTCCTTTCCCTCTTGATTTTAATGTTACTGTTGGATATTTTTTATAAATTAAAAAAAATATTATTTTATCAATTAAGTTTTTTATTTGAAATCCTTTTAAATCACTTCTTATTCCAATTTCATTATATTTCAATTTTGGAATTGGAATAATTGGTTTTAAAGTAGGTACATTTTGATGATTATTCATATCCATTAATTTTTAATTTTATTAATTTTAATTATACTTATTATTATTTTTTCAAAATATCAAAAAAAAAATATTTATATTTAAAAAAAATAAATAAACAAATCACATATTGTTTCTTGTACTTTTTTTCTTTACTGGTATCTTATTTCTTTTAATAGTATTCCAATACCATTTTAATAAATATCTCCCTTTAATAAAGAATAGTTCACCCATAAATGCAGCTTTAATAAAAATATTATCAGTAAATAAACATTTCATCATTATTTTAATAATATCATAAAATTTAGGTTTAGTTGTTCTAAAAGTTCTTGATTTCCAATATCTAAAAAAGAAATGTAATTGATTGAAATTAAGTAATCTTTGCATTTTACTTGTTTTATCTTCATTTAATAATATTTCTGCAAAACTCTTTTTTTTATTAAATTCATTACTATTATTACTTATATTACTTAAATTACTATTATTACTAACATTACTTAAACTTCTTGGAGGAACATTTAATTTATGTAATTTACCTGTTACATCATCTAAAACTTTTTTAAATACTTTTACTTGTTTATAATTTTTTTTATATTTTAAATCTTCTTTACTTAAAAAATGTAATTTTCTATGTCTTTTTCTTTCATTTCTAGCTAATTGTTTTTTAATACGACTTGCTGATCTTGAAGTAGAATAGCATTTATTTTTAAATATTTTTCTTGGTTTTGGTATGGAATCTAATTTAAATTCTGTTATTTTTTTTCTTTTTTTTTCAAATGAATTTGTTAAAACTTTTAATTTGGGAATTAAAATTGAATTATGTTCATCTTCAAAGAAAGATGCACTATGAAAAGATATATCAAAAATATCTCTTTCAATTTCTATTTCTATTTCATTTTTTACTTTTAAAGAATTTAATCTTCTCTCTTTTTCTCTTATTTTTTTTATTATATAACGATATCTTTCAAAATAATTTCTTAATATTTTTCTATCTTCTGATTCTAATTGACTTAATAATCTTTTTTTTACTCTATTTAATAAAGAAACCATTTTTAAATTATTAAAAAATAATTCACAATTTTTTCTATTTTTAATATATTTTCTATAAATTTTTTCTATTGCAAAAGGTAATTTTACCCATAAATAAGGATTTTTTTTTTTACCTTGAATTTCAATATTATTTACTAAAGTTTTAATTTCTAATTTTTTTTGAATTGGTTCAAACATAAAATCACTATCATCAGGATAATCCATTTGTATATATTTAAAAGAAGAAGATCTTGAAGCTTTAACAAAAAGATTATTAACTTTTCTTCTTATATATAAAAAACCAAAATTTTTATGATAATTTTTTATTTTATTTTCTTCTTCATATAAATTTTTATATAACATATCATCATTTTTATCTTTTGATATTGCTCTTCTCTTTCTTATTCCTCTAAAATTTAAAAAATTAATATCTGAAAATTCTAAATCTGTAAAACTTGATTTAATTTTTGCTTTTGGTTTTTCTTTAAAAAAAATTGAATCTTGTTCTGAATATTTTAAATTTGCAAAACTTGATTGAGTTGTACTTTGTTTTTCTTTTGTATCTTGTTTAATATATAAATCTTCTAATTCACAATATTTTAAATTTGTAAAAGTTTTTTCTTTTGGCTCTTGTTTAATAATTAAATCTTCTAATTCACAATATTTTAAATTTGAAAAACTTGATGGATTAATTTTTTCTTTTTCTTTTATTTTTTTTTTAAAGTATAAATCATTTTGTTTACTTTTTTTTAAATTAGTAAATTGTTTTTCTATTGGTTTTTTTTTAAAATATAAATCATGTTGTTCGCAAAATTTTAAATGATTGAAAAGTTTTTTTTTTGGTTTTTCTTTGAAAAATAAATCAGTTTCTTCACAATATTTTAAATTAGAAAAACTTGACAAATTCTTACTTTGTTGTATTATAGGTTTTTGTTTAATAAATAAATCAGTTTCTTCACAATATTTTATATTTGAGAAACTTGATTTATAAATATTCTGAACTTCTTTTGATTTTTTTTTAAAATATATACTTTTTTGATCACAACGTTTTAAATTAGAAAAACTTGAAATATTTTTACTTTGTTTTTCTTTTGTATCTTGTTTAATATATAAATCTTCTAATTCACAATATTTTAAATTTATAAAAGTTTTTTCTTTTGGCTCTTGTTTAATAATTAAATCTTCTAATTCACAATATTTTAAATTTGAAAAACTTGATGGATTAATTTTTTCTTTTTCTTTTATTTTTTTTTTAAAGTATAAAGTTTGTTGTTTTGAATATTCCAAATTTGTAAAATGTTTTTCCTTATGTTCTTCTTTTAAATTTAAATTGTTTTGTTTCTTTTTAATTTTTTCTTTTAAATTTAAATTTTCTAAATTCAACAATCGATTTTTTGTTTGTTTTTCTTTCGGTTTTTCTTTAAAAAATAAATCATTTTCTTCACAATATTTTAAATTAGTAAAATGTTTTTCTCTAGGTTGTTCCTTAAAATAGAAAGAATTTTGTTCTGAAAATTCTAAATTTTTAAAACTTGAAGGATAATTATTTTTAAAATATAAATAATTATCTTCTGATTTTTCTAAATTTCTGTTATTTGAATGATAATTATAAGGTTTTAATTTTTGTTTTCCTTTAAAATGTAAGGAACTTTGTTGACATTCTTCAGATTTTTTTGATTCTTCTATTAAATAATGTAAATTTTGATTTTGATTAGATATATTATTATTAGATTTTGTTTTTTGTTTTTCTTTAAAATATAATGAATTTTGTTTATAATAATCTAAATTTCTATTTGTTGGTATTTGATTTTCTTTTCTTTTTTCTTGAAAATATAAATGATTTTCGTCAGATCGTTCTGTGTTGTAATGTTTTTTTTTTGATTCTTCTTTAAAATGTAATGATTTATTTTCTGAAATTTCTAAATTTGAATTATTTAATTGATTATTATCTTTATCTTTTTCTTTTCCGTTAAAAGAAAAAGTATTTTGTTTTGAATAATCTAAATATATAAAACTTGAAGGAAAAACATTTTTATTATCTTTTAAATATAATGAATTATGTTCTGAATCTTCTAAATTAATAGACTTTGTTTGATTTTTATTTTGTTTATCTTTATTTTTTCCTTTAAAACAAATTGATTTTTGTCCTGAATATTCTAAATTAGCAAAACTTGATGGATAATTATAAATATTAAATTCATTTGGTAAAGCCAAAAATTCATTATTTTTTGGATTTAAATTTTCTTTTAATGATTGAATTGAATCAGTATTTGATGGAAGAAAAAAATTACTAATATGATTTAATGATGCAATAGAATCATCTTTTCTTTTTTGTCTTATTAATGGTTTATGATAATTTAATTGCTTTTTTATTAATTTTAATTGAAGAAATTCTCTTTTTTTTTTCAAATGATTTAATAATTTTTTTTTTTCTTTTTTAAATAAATTACAAAAGATTCGAATAAAATTTTTAATATGAGTAACATTATAATAAGTATCAGATTTATAATTTAATTCATTTTCATTTTCATTTCTTTTTCTTATATAATTTCTCAAAAAATTTTGAATAAAAATAATTTTTTTTTCATTTTGTTTATATTCTTCATATTTTCTCTTAAATAAATTAAAATTTAAATTAACGACTCCTCCTTTTAAAATTTCAATTGACATTTTTTTCTTTTCTTCTTTTTTAGAATCATCATTATCTTTTATTTCTCTTTTTTTTCTATCAGAACTTAAATAATTAGATTTATTTTTAGATTTATTTTTAGATTTATTTTTAGATTTATTTTTATATTCATTTTTATAAAGAGAAGGATTTCTTTGATTTGAAGGAGAAAAAAATCTTAAATCAATATCTTTTCTTTCTGAAATTGACTTTACTCTTTTTTTATGTTCGTAAGCAGGAGCTTTAATTAAATATTTACTTATTGTACTTTTTCTTTCTTGTAAATCAGGTTTTTTTTTAATATTTTCCATAAAAGAAGAAGATACTTCTCCAATTAGTCTAGTAAATGCACCATCATTTGGTAAATAATAATTATCATATTTTTTTTCTTCAAAATTTATTTTTCTTTTCATATTCAATTTTAAAGGTCTTTTAGAAATTCTTGAAACATATTTTGATTCTTTTTCATTTTGTAATGTTGAATTTTTAATTAAGGAATCGTGAATTAATGAACTATCTTCTGGATTAATTTGGTCTTGGGAATAGATATAAGACAATAAATTTCCATCTGTTTTTCTTAAATTGTATATATCAGAAGAAGCTTCTGGTGAAAATGAACGTTCTAAATTCACATTTAGTCTTCCTGTTGTTTTAAACATGTTTTTTGTTTTTGGTATAATTTTATATTTATATATTAAATTATAGCAAAATAATATCTATATAATTTAAACAAAAAATTAATAAATTTTTATCAAATTTTTTATTAAGATCTAAATAATTATTTAAATATATAAAATATATTTAAATTATTTTATATTTTTTAATGTTTTTTATATATTGAAATAAATATATTTTCTCTATTCAAAAGGATTATAAATCAAATATAATATTTTTTGTTATAATAAGATTTTTAACATTTATATCATATATGTAATAATTATATTAATCTATTTAATTCTTTAAAATTAATTTTAAATATAATTATTGATATTATATAAGATTTTGAAAAATAAATTTAATTTTTAATTGATTTTTTCTCCTTGAATTATAATTCATAAATTATTTTGGAATATTTATAAATCTATAGAATCATTATTTTTTTAATTAAAAGTCTTTTAAAAACTTTTTTCTTATTTGAAATAAATTATAAATTTTTATTCATTAATTTTATGTATTATTTTTCCTCATTTTTCTTTCCTTTATTTTTATGAAAATTAATTTTTTCATATTTTGAGTTATAATTAATTAAAAATTCCTTTATTTAAAAAAAAAAATTTAATTAATTTAATAAATAATTTAATGAATATAATTTTCCTAAAAATAATTTAAATGAAAAAAATTAATACATTTATTATAAAACACTAATCAATATTTCAAATATTTAATAAAACAATATTAAAATATACATAAAATAAAAAACAAAAAAAAAAAACCCATTTAAAACCCATCAAAAAAAAAAAACAAAAAAATTAAACAATAGATAATCCCATATCTAAACATTGCCAAGGAGTAGTTCCCATTTTATTAACAACTTTCTCATCAGCACCTCTTCTAATAAGCATATCAGCCATTTCATAATTATGAAAAGTTAAAGCATAATGTAAAGGAGTATTATATTTATTATTTTGTGTATTTGGAGTAGCTCCAACATTTAATAAATAATTAACAATTTGAAAACAATTTGATTGAACTGCTAAATTTAAAAGTGTATTTCCATCTTTATCTTTTATTTCTGGATTTATTTTATATTTTTCATATATGTCTTTAAATTTTGGAAAATTTTTATCTTTTACATAAAATATTATTCTATCATATTGACTACTTAATGATTCGATTATTTTTTGTTTTAATTCATTTACTTCTAATATCATTTGCATTTTATTTGCTACTTTTTTACTTATTGTATTCTTTTTTTCTGATATTTTTTTCTTTAAATTTGTATATGTTGATTTTAATTCTGCTATTGTTTGAATACTATAATTTTTTTTTTTGTTATATAATTATTTATTTTTTTCTTACCTTCTTAATGTTGAACGACGAGTCTGATATCTTTTTCCTCTATGGTAAAAATAGTTTTTTAATAATGCATTTCTTAATAAAAATCTTTCTGCTTTGTGATTTTTTTTTTCATTATTTAATATATTTTCGTCAAAAAATATTTCTTTGATTGATCTTTTATTTAGAATCTCATTTCCTTTTTTTTTCTGTTTTATATTATATTCATAAGGATCTTTATTAAATTCATTCATATTAATTCTTAATTTTACATTTTCAAGTTTAACTGAAAAAAAACCAGGAATAATATTATATTCATAATCAAATTGGTAAAAATGTATAAGAAATGTAGAATCTTTTTTTGAAAGAGTTGTCTTTTTATTTATACTTGTTATAAGTGAAATAATACTTCCTCTTTCTTCTATATTTGATGCTCTTTTTAAAAATGTATTTTTTATTGAAAAATTTTTAAAAATTGAACCATAATAATTTTCTCTTAGATTAAATAAATATTTTTCTTTAAATATTAATCTTGAAATATCTAAAGATAAATAATTGTATAATAAATATGAATTTGAAAAAGAATAATTAAATAATTGATTTGAGTTTATTATTTCTTTTTTTAATATTGAATGGGTATGTTTTTGAAAATGTAATATTGATTTCTTTATTTTTTTATTTATTTTTATATTATTCAAATATTCTATATTTGTTCTATTTTTATTAATTCTATCTTCTATATTTTTATATAATTCTTTTTCATTTTCTTTTATTTTATTTTTGAATTCATTAATAAAATTATCTATTATTCTTATTTTATATTGAGAATAATTTGCATTAATAACAAAAAATTCTTCTTTAATTTGTTCTTGTAATTTAAATAACCTATTTTTTTTTTTATTTAACGAAAGTAAATTTTGAGAAGATTTTCTATATTTTAAAAAAAATACTTTTTTACTTAAATTATCTTCTTCATTTGGTTCACTATTAATAATAAATCTATCTGAATCATGACAATCTCCGGAATCTTCACTTTCACTTGTATTTTTAAAATTAGTTTTTATATGAAAAAAATCATTTTCACAAAATGATTTTATTACATTTTTTGGAGAATATTCAAATGATGTTTTTCTTATATTTTTTATTTTTGATTCTTCTATTTCTTCTTTTTCATTTATTATTGATTTTCTTTGATTTATTGATATTGATTTTTTATATGCTAATTTATCAGGATTCATAAAAACTTTTGAATTATCACTTTCAGATATTTTTGATAATTGTCTTAAAAATTTAGAAACTCTTTTTTTTATAAATTGTTTACTTTTACTCTTACGTTTAATTCTTTTAAAATTTGGAATATAACCATTATATTTTATATCAGGATTTGAATTTGATTTATCTATTACATTATGTAATTCATTTTTTAATTCATTTTTATTTCTATTAATAAATGTTACTGTTCTTCTTTTAGAATAATTTAGTTTTTTTTCATTTAAATTGTTCAATAAATTTTTATAATCAATATTTAAAGAATGGGATCTCGAAAATTTATTATTTCTTATATTTGAATTTAATTCACGCATTGATTTAATTCTTGAATGATGACGAGTAGGTGATATATTACTTTTATTTTTTATTGAATCATCTGTTTTTGTTAATGTATTTAAATTTTCATCAATACTTAAAATTTTAATTGGATTATTTGTATTTGTTAAATTTCTAGAATGATAGAATCTATTATAATTTTGAATCGGTGTTCTTTCAGTTCTAAAAGGTATAAAAGTTTGATTTGTATTTGAATTTAATTTTGGGAAATTTAATCTTTCTGTATTTAATTCTTGATTATGAAAATTATTATTTTCTTCATTTAAGTTTTGTAGTTCAAAATTTGATGATGTATGTGTTTTTATATCTTTTCTTTTTATATTACCTAATATTTTATTACTATATTTTAAATTATGAATATTATTATTATTTATATCTAAATATTTTGAATAATAAATATTATTATCAATTAATTTTGTCATTCCTGAAGAATTAAATGTACTAGAATTTGAAATATCATTATCAAAACTATAATAAGGATACAATTGATTATTTACATTAAAAGATTCATATTTTATTGGTATTGTATCTTTACTATTTTTATTATAATATTGATATGGCAATATTAAACTTTGACTTTTACCTTTTTTACGAAATGTATTTTCATCATTTTTACTATTAATTGGGTTAATTCTATTTTTATTAAATTGAATATATGATGAATATTTTCCATGAATTTTATTATTATTTTTTACTTTTCTTATATAATTTTTTATATCTTGAGGTTCTTTATCATCAAAATCATCGCTATATTAAAAATAAATATATAAAATTTACGAATTTTGTTTTTCCATTATTTTGATAATGTTACAATTTATATTTTTAATTTGATTATAAAAAAAATATTTTGAATATACAGTTTTTTTAAATAAAATGTCAGAACTAATAATAAATAAAGAAAATATATTAAAAAATATATTATTAAAAACATTTGGAAATAGTTTATCTAACTTAGAAAAAAGAACAAACGAACAAATGGATGCATTAACAATGACATCTAAACAATTTAAATTATTTAATAAACATATAAATGACTTAACAATAAATGTTAAAACAACAAAAGAAAAAATGAATTCAAATCAGAAAAATAATTTAAATCAAACAAAAAACAAAAATTTAGCAAGAAGTAAAACTCAAACTAATTATTATTCACATAATAAAATTCATTCACAAATACCAACAAAAAGAAATTTTAAAACTAATTTAAAAGGATTAATAATTCCAAAATCAAAAACAATTCAAAATTCACAAAATACTTCTTTTGAAAATAAACTAAATCAACCATTTAATAAATTTCAAAATAAAAAGAGTAGAAATAATATAATTAAAAATAAAACTATTACAGAATCATTTAATAAAAATTTAAATTCAAAAATAAATAATAGTATGACTACACCTCCTCCAAAGAAAAATTATAAAAATAATTTAGAAATTAAAGCAGATTTATTTGATATTCAAGAAACAATTAAAAAAGTTGAAAATACAATTAATAATACTGAAAAATTAGTTCATAAGAAAAATATTTCTGTTCAAAATATAGATTTTGCAAAGAATAAATTATTAAAATCTAAAATTAATATGAATAAAATAACTATTAAAAAAAAAAAATTAAATTTAGAACCTTATTTAAAACAAATGAATGAAATATTAATAGATAAAATTTTTAATTATTGTGATATAAATGATAGATTTAATATAATAGAATCAAATAAAAAATTATTTATTTATAATCACTATAATTATTTACAATCATTAATAAATAAATTAAATTACAATTTTAATAATGAAATAAATAAATTAAAAGAAGAATATAAAGAAGAAACAGAAAAAGATTATCCAGAATTTTCTTTATCTAAAAAAGTAATAAAAGCAATAGAATTATTAAATAATGAAATATATTGTAATGTTTTTTATAGAGAAGAATTATCTGGGAAACATTTAAAAATTATAATAGTATATAGAATTCTTTGCCAATTATTAAAAAAAGAAGATTTAATTAATATAAAAGATAATAAAGAATTTTGGAAAAAAATTTGTGTATGGTTAATTAATGAAGGAAATAAAGGATTAGGTAATTATTTAAAGGAAATATCAAAAGAATTTTTTTATGATGATGAAAATATATATAAAATTGAGAAAATAATTAAGAATGATAAATTAAATTTTAATCCTTTTTATTATTCTAATATTTGTGAAACAACAGGATTAATTGTTTTTTTATTAAAAGATGTACTTGAATATATTGGTATTTTGATTAATCCTAAAAAAACTCCTGTTAAAAGGAGATTAAATAATTTAAAATATCAATTAACAATTAAAATTGATGCACTAAAAAGATTTCAAAAAAGATTAAAAATAGAAGGAGATAATATTAATGAAATTGAAATGAATAATAATGTAAATTTGGATAATAAAATAAATAATAATGAGAGTAAAAATAATAATAATAAAAAAATAAATAATTTTGATACGAATACTCTAATTTCAATTTCAAAAGAAAATTTAACATCAGAATCTGAAAATATCAATAATAAAAATAATTAAAAGTTTTAATTATAAATTAATATTGTTAATTGATTTATATAAATAAACTAATATTATTTAATTTTAATTTTTAATATTAAAAACAAATCAAACAAATAAAAATAAAAAAAATTTTAAGAAATAATAACTATAAAATGTTAATTTTTAAGAAAAAAATATTTTTAAAAATTAGTTCCTAATTATCCAATCAAAACTCAAGAAAAAAAATTTAATCCATATCTCACCAAATTTCAAATTATATAATCGAAAAAATCAAAAAAAAAATAAATAAAATACAAAAATGGTAAAAGGATCAAAAAAAATAAAGAAAGATAAAGAAGCACCAAAAAAAGCAATTTCAGCTTATTTCTTTTATATAAAAGAAAGAAGAGATTCAATAACAAAAGAACAACCAAATTTAAATAATAAAGAAATAATAAAGAAAATGAGTGAAGAATGGAATTCATTAAGTGATGAAAAGAAAAAACCTTATGTTCAAAAAGCAGAAGCTGATAAAAAAAGATATGAAAATGAAAAAGCTATTTATGATAAGAAAAAAGAAGATGAAAAACCTTCTAAGAAGACTAAAACAAAAGGTAAAAAAGAATCTGATGATGAAGAATAAGATAAATTTTAAAAATGAATGTTTTAATTTAATATTTACTATTTAATATTTTTTATTTTATTTATTTTTGTTTTTTTAAATGTTTTTTTGTCCTTTATTTATGTATTATTTTTAATCTTAGATTAATATTATTATAGTTTTTATTAAATAAAAATAAGTTTAGATTATGTTAATTTTTATGTAAATCAAAATTTAATTAGTTTTAATTTAATTTATTTCAGTAAAAAAAATTTAAAAAAATAAAAGATAAATTAATATCAGTTTTTCAATAATTTAAAGTCAATTACAACCAATAATTATTATTAATAATCAAAAATTATGTAAAATGATATTAAAAAAATAAAAATAGAGTTTCTAAAAACCACTAGAAAAAAAAAACAATTAATAAATTTAATAATATCAAAAAAAAACTATTTTCTAGTGATTTAATAATAAAAAATACTTTTATTGTTCCATTCCATCATTCAATCCATTTTCCTTCCCTTTTAAATTATCCGCAAATCCATTATTATTCATATTAATATTCTCATTTAAATGATTCTCATTTAAATTATTCATTTCAAAATTAGTCATATTATTCAAACCAAAATTATTCATATTATTCATATTTAAATTATTCATATTATTCATATTTAAATTAGTCATATTATTCATATTTAAATTATTCATATTATTCATATTAAAATTATTCATATTATTCATATTTAAATTATTCAAATCTACTTCATTACCATTTAAATTATTTCCATTAAAATTATTTACATTACTTGAATTAAAATTATTTAAATTATTCCCATTCATATTCATTTTCATCATTAATTGATTTTGATCAACTTGTCCATTAATTAATTGATTCATATTTTGAATTTGATTATTATCAAAATAATTATTATTCATCATTTGCATTTGTAACATCATTGGATCAAAAAAAGGATTATATAACATTTGAGGTTGCATTTGATATATATTTTCATTTTTACTTCTTAATTCATTATCACCGTGTGCAAAAGTACAATGTTTTCCATATTTACATGTTCCATCTTTTTCCCAATTTTTACATTTTACTATTTTATAATTTATTAAGTTTTTTTGATTTTTAGAAAAATCCATTTGATTGTCTGAAAAGGAATTTGGATTGTATATTTTTAATTCTTGTGGTCCATGTGCAAATTGACATTTGTCACCGTAACTACAACCTTGAGGTGTATTATAATGTTTACATATCATTGTTTTGTAACGAATATTATTTTGACCCTAATAATTTTTACTTTAAAAGTATATTTTACTTTTGGTTCTTGTTGTTGTTGCATTTTATTTTTTATTTTTTTTTTCAATGTTTTTATTATTTATAAATTTTTTTATATATTCATTTTTTTTATTAGTTAATTAAAATATAAATAAAATAAAAGGAAAAAATGAATTTTTATAATTATATATTAATTATTAAAGAACTTATAATTAATTAATATCATTATTCAATTATGTTTAATAAAATGTTAAAAGATGCTTTATTTAAAAATTTTATTTATAAAGTAATATTCTTTTTTGAATATTAATATGAGATTATGAAATTTATATTAAATGTAAAAGTAATAATACTTTAAATTTATAAAAATATATTAAAAATATTGATTTTTTTGTATTATTTGATTTTATTTTTAAAATTTTATGATTAAATAACAATATTTGTAATTAAATTATTTAAAAAAATTATTGTATCAATATCGGTTAAATGTTTTATTATGTTTTTATAATTATATATATAATTATTTTAATTTAAAAATTGATATTAATGTTTATAAGATGACAATATAATTATAATGGGAAATGGAATTAATAAAGAAAAAGAAGTTATAGTAAAACAAAATTTAAAGTTTGATAAATTAAATATTTTATTACAAGAATTTGAGAATGATTTAAATGAATTAGAAAAAGAAGAATTTGATTCTTTTGAAAAATTCGATACTTTAGAATTAAAAAATAAAATTGAGAAAAGAGAAAATGATATAAACGATGAACTTGTAAATTTAAGACAAAATGTCAAACAAATAACTAATTTTAATGAATTGAATAGAAATGAAATAGAATTAAATAAAATTGCTAATCGTTCTCAAGATTTATATTCAAGAAAATCAGAAATTATTAAAAATAAAATAAAACCTTGTAATTAAACCTAAGACTAAAATAAATCAGAAAATAAACTTTATTTTTTTATTTATTCAAAAATAAAATTATATAAAATAAAAAATAAAAATTCAAATAACTAAATCAATCTTTTAATGAATAAATTATAAAAATAAAAATAACATAAATTTATATATTAAAAAAAATGAATACTTCATATCAAAACAGAAACATGAATCAATTTGATAGATTAAATAGAATATCAGACAAACTAAACAATGTAAATTATAAATATTAAAAAATAAAAATAAATTTAAAATAGACATCAATAACACCAAAGAATTCAAAATTTGAA
>JAJMZS010003035.1:0-61056 GCA_023807205.1 Isotricha prostoma
AACTCATATTAGTAACATTATTAGTATTAAAATTAGATAAATTTAAAGAAGTTAAAGAAGAACAATCATAGAACATAAAATTTGTATTATTTAAAGGACTTGTTAAAATGATTTTAATCTTATTTTTTTTTTCTTTTTCAAATTTATATTTATAACAAAAATCTATTATTTCATTATTTAAATATATTTCACAGTTTTCTTTTATTTCTTTTTCATTTTTAATTGTTTTATAATTTTTCCAATCCCAGTTAGGATTTTTTCTTTTAAATTCTTCATAAGAATTTAATATTTGAATTGGTTTATTAATTATATCCTTTTTAATATAATATTCACATATAATATAATTATTTGGTATATTTTCTTTATAATTAATCTTATTAATATCATTTAAAATATTTTTCATAAATATTCCTAAATTATCTTCTTTTGTTTCATTTCCTGCTTGATGAATTCCAATAATTTTAAAATTATTTAAAAGTAAAATAGGAGAACCTGAAGAACCAGGGAGTGTACAAACTAAATGTTTAATTGTATAATTATTAATAGATTGAATTTCCCCTTTATCAAAAGAAAGTTTTCCTCCATTTGGATATTGAAAAATACAAATATCTTCTTTTAAATATTTAGAATCAGATTTATTATCCATAATATAATTATCAATAGTAAAAAAGTATTTAATTTCTGAAAAAATAGAATCTGTTGGTAAAATTTCTATAATTGTATAATCAAGTAATTCATTTGTATATTTAATTCTATTATTTAATGGAATAAATTTTTCTTTATTTTTATATTGAATTACTTATTCAGCTTTATTATAAATAAAGTCATTATTTAAGATATGATTATTTGTCATAAGAAAATATTTGTTATTATATTTTATTGTTGGTATATTTTGTTGAAAAAAAAATCCTGAACCTTTTTTTTTAAAATATTCAATTTTAAACGTTGCATTTTTAGCATTTTCTATTAATTCTATAAGTCGTTCAACTTCTATTGGATTACCATGCCCTTCTATTATTGATTCCTTTATATATTTTGAGTCTTTATTAGTTTTTGAATTTTTAGGTTTCATTTTTAAATAAAGTTTTTTATTTGAGTTTTATATATAATTTATAAATAGATTATTTTTAAATTTTAATAAAAAAAAATAGTATTTATTCTTCATAATAAATATTTTCATAATAATGAAAAAAATACAATGTTAATCTTTATTGAATAATAATAATAAAAGAAAAATGAATATTCTATAATAAATATTATTATATTTTTATCTTGATAATATTGTTGTAAGAAGGAAATTAAATTTAATTTTCATTAACAAAATAAATGAAAAATTACCTAAATATTATCATTGAATAAATGAAAAAAATAATCTAATATTTACTAATCTTTTTTTCTAATTTTTTAATAATATTATTTTTTCATCATTTGAAAAGATTACTAAAGCCGCACCAGATATAAAGAGGATTGAGATTCCAAATAAAAAATCACTTTTTCAAAATGAATAAGATATTTTAAAGTTTTTTTGAAGAATGAAGAATAATAATTCCTAAAACAGTCAATTTTCCTATCAAAAATTATATTAATCATGTTTTTCTCATACTTCTATTATCAGTTTATATACTTTTTATCAATGATTCATTTTTTTAATAAACCAATTTGCTTTTTTATATAATATTAAAAGTTTACAACTTAATTATTATTTTTAATTTATTTCCTAAATTAGATTTTTATCCCATATTAAAAATGTAAAAGATTTAAATACAATTTCTAAATACAATCCTAAAATAACAACTTTATTTATAGAAATAAAAGTGAATAATTCAAATTTAAAATTTTTTTTAAAATAGAATTTCACCCAAAATAAAATATAAATATATTAATAAAAAACAGTAAATTAATGATGATAATAATATATAAAAGAATAAACAAAATGGGAAAATCTATATATTATAAGGCAAAATGCATTCTTTTCTAAAAATAAATAAACCAAAAAATAATAAAATATAAAATTATCATATTGGTTTCAATAAATTTTAATTATATGATAAAAATTTAGATATTCCTTTATTTATAATTTATTTATTACAAATTTAGCAAATATTAAATAAAAAAAATCAATAAAATTAATTATCTTTTTTAGAAGCAACGCATTCATTTGTTTAATTAACAACAAATTTGTAAAATATTGTATTATTTTGCCTTAATTTAGTAATCACAGTTATTTCATTAGTGTTATAAACACTCAAAAAAAATTTTGTTTATTTTCATTTATAATATTATAAACTAAAGTAATACACTAATTTTAAAGTCAATTAAATGAAATTAAAATATTAATTTCTTTATTATAAACAATTCAATAATCATATAAATTTTGAAAATTTTATTTATCGATAAAAATATGAAATTCTTCTCTTAAAGAAATTCTCATCTCCGATTATATTTAAATTTAATAGTATAAATTTTCATTATTTATTTTTAAATTTAGGTTATTATTTTCAATTGTTTAATATAATTGCTATTTTATATTTAATATTTTTTTTTATTTTTTTAATTAAATTCTCCTTTTTCTCAATATACTCTTGTCTTTTTCCATGTTCGAATATTTACTTTTTATTAAAATAATTTCTAATTAATCTTAAAATTTCGAAAAATTATTATTATTATTTTATTTCTTACTATCATTTTATTTCTTACAATCTAAATAATATTATTATTATATACCCATATCTATCCTTATTTATTTTTATTTTTATTTTACTTACTATATTTTTTATTTAATTCTTATAAACTTTTAATTATTTATATATCTTACCACATCTCATTGTTTTCTTTAAAATTATCATATGAAAATGTATCAGATTTTTTGTCTGATTTTTTTTTTATAATTTAGTTTTTAAAAGGTTCTTATAGGGTTTTTTTAAAATATTATTTTTTTTTATGTTTTTATTTTTTTTTATTATTTTTTTGTTTTTATTCAAATAACTTTATTATTTATTGATAAAATAGAGTCATTTTATTGTAGAAAAAGAAGTGATAATAATTTAGTAAAATTAATTAAAAAATTAAGAAAGATAGTTAATATATCCTTCATTATAAAAAGGAGAAAATTTAAAGAAGTATTTCTAAAAATTCAAAATTTGAAATATTATTAAGTATTAAAATATATTGGATTATATAATGATATATTAGAAAAAAAAATAAACCTTAAAAGGAAATGAAAAAAAAATAAGAAAACAAACATTTGAAATATATAGACACCTTAATAGCAAAATATAAAAAAGAATTCCAAAAAAATAATAAATTACCTTTTTGAAAATTCAAATAATTTGACAGCTCCAATAGATATATAATAAATTTTTCCCTTTATTTTGAAATGACTTTATGTCATCTTTTGATTTAGCAATAAAACATTTAACTTTCTTTATAAATATCATGGAAGGAATGACTTAACTTGATTATTCTAAAGCTTAAGAATAAAAAAAATAAATTTTCGTCAGCTTTACAAAAAATTATATATGATATAGATATACTAATAACTTAATAATGGTAATGAAATTTAGTTGTATTAATGAAGTATTAAATAATTTTTTCTTAAGAACAGAAAATCAATGTTCAAAGAAATCTTTTCATTTTTTATTATTCAAAAAATAACTAGGATCTTTCAAAATTATGTGAAGGAAATAATTTATCGGTGAAAAAATATTTATTTGAATTTATTTGAAATATAACTTAGCCTCCTTTATTTTCTAAGTTAAATATCAAAATTATTCAATAATAGAACATATAAATTGTGATGAAATGAAACAAATATATAAAGATTTAACTAGAAAGATGTGTATAATAAATGAAAGATATTAAATTTAACTATATTAAATAAACATAGGGATGATAAATAAGATAATGAAAGTTTATATACAAGAAACTTGTTTTGAGTTTTATTTTAGTTCTTTTATATATTCTGCTTGTTGTTTAGGTTTTGTTTATATTTTTTTTATTCTTTATTTTTTTCATGTTTTTGTTCTATTTTTATTTATATTTTTTGATTTTCTTCTATTTTTGATATTTCTTTTATTTATCATTTTCTTTTTATTCAATTACTGTGTGTTTTATTTTTTATTATTTTGAGTTTTTTTAATTTTTACTTCTTCTTTTTCTTATAGACAAATTACTTATTCAATATCCGAACTATTTCCTACTTCTTCACAAGTGTTTAACTTTTTTTCTTGACTAAGATTATAATTAAATTATCATTAGAATCATTTTTTAAATTAAAATATTAAAATATTATAATTCTTATTTTTTTTATGATTTAAAATTTTATTTATTAATATTTTAATATTTTAAAAAATAAATTAATATCTATTATAATAACAATTTATCTTTTATAATAATTAATTAAATGATATTAGAGAGAAAAAAACTAAAAATAAAGATATTTAAAGATAATAGATAAAGAAAAAACTATTTAAACGCGGAAAAAAAAATTTTAATAAATTATTTTAATATTAATAAAAAATTAATAAAACGACTAAATTAAACAATTTTATAATTTAATAAATTAAAGATGAATATACTCAAATCTCTAATACTAACAATATTAACATTCATTTTAATTTCATCCAAAAAATTAAAAACCCAAATGAAAAAAGACATAATAAAAGACACAAAAGAAATAATAGAGAACGTAACATCATACTTAACAGATACAATTCTCTCTCCTTTAGCAAAAGAACTTCACAACACTGAAAATCCAAAAAAAGAAAAGAGAAAATATTCAAAAAAAAATTTATTAAATATAATAATTCCTCATAACTCAACAAAAAACGATACTAATTACAGAAAAGAACCAAATCATAAAATTGAAGTATCACAAATAGAAAAAGATGTAAAAAATTTTATAGCAGATAATAATGATTCTTTAATTCAGGAAGTTTATAATGAATCAGAAACATTAAACGAAGTTTATAATACAATAAATTGGACTGTTATTTATGATAATATGAAAGAAATTGAACCTGAAAATATAGAAAATGAAACTTTAATTAATCAATTACCTGAAGAAGTTAAAGAAGAAACAAATGAAAATAATGAAAAGGAAGAAAATGTTGTTCAAGAACCTGAAAGTGGTATTCAAGATCAAGATATTATTCAAGAACCTATTAATATTGATAATGGAAGTAAAAATCCTATTATTGAACCACCTAAAGATGATGATGAAGAACAACAACAATTTGAAGTTGAACAATTTGATGTTGATAATGTTGTTGAAGAAAATTATAGAGATAAGAATATACCTGAAGAACCTGAACAAAATTTAAATGATGGTATACCTGAAGAAATAGAAGAAAAGAAAGATTATCATATTGTTCAACCACAATATCCACAACAACCTGAAATTTATCCTTTTCAACCTCAAGAACCTGAAGAATATCCTCAACAGCAAGAAGAATATCCTCAACAACCTCAAGAACCTGAAGAATATCCACAAAAAGAAGAAGATATGAAACAAGAATCTCAAGAACCTGAAATTTATCCTATACAACCTCAAGAACCTGAAGAATATCTTAAAAAAGATGAAGATATGAAACAAGAACCACAAGAACCTGAAGATTATCCACAACAAGAAGAAGAAGTTAGTCAACAAAAACAACAAGAAATTAATGATATTCCAGAAGAACCTGAAGAAATAAAAGAACAAACTGAAAATCATAGTCAAAAAGAAGTTGAACATAAATCATATTATGATAATATAAAAGATATTATTGATGAAGTTTCAGAACAATTAGAAAAAATATTTGAAGAAAGAGCAGAACAAAAAACAGAAGAATTAGAAGAATTAACAGAAGAAAAGGAGAAAGAAGAAATAGAAGAACTTCTCCCAGAAGAACCAAAAGAAGAACAAGAACAAAAATCAGATGTTCAAGAATATGTTGTTTTACCTAAATTTGAAAAAGAAGAAAATGTAAAAGAAGAAGAAAAAAAAATAACTCCTGAAGAATTTGAAGAGAAAAATGAAGAAAGTTTTGATGAAAAAATGGAAGAAATTGAAGAGAAATTAAATGGTTTAAGAGAAGAAGAATTTGATGTTATTCAACAACCAGAAGAGATAAATGATGATAATGAGAAATATCAAGTTCAACAACCACAATCACAAATGCCTCAACAACCACAAGATGTAGAACAAAGTCCACAAGAGGAGAATATTGAACACGGTATTAGAATTCATATACCACCTATTATAAAAGATGAAAAAGAAGAAGAAAAAGTTGAAGAAAAAGTTGAAGAAAAAGAAGAAGAAAAAGAAGAAGAAAAAGTTGAAGAAAAAGAAGAAGAAAAAGAAGAAGAAAAAGTTGAAGAAAAAGTTGAAGAAAAAGAAGAAAAAAAAGAATGTAAATGTCATGATGTTTCTGATATAAAAGAAACAGTTGAAAAATTATTAGAAAATTTGAAATCTATTAAAAATTCTGTTTTAGTAGATACAGAAAGAATAAAAGATATAGTATCTGATTATAAAATAAGTAATAGTGAACAAGATTATTTAGATAATATTAATTTGAAATTAACTGGTGATTATTCATCTGAAACTGATGATATAAATGATGAGTTAAGGAATATTTTAGATAAATTAAATAATGAATGTAATTCTGAAAATGAAGCAAATGATATTAAAAGTTTTATTCAAAAAAAATATTCTAGAATAGTCAATCAACTTTTATAATTATTCATATTAATTATAATAAAAAAATTTAATTTTTTTTTAAAAGTAATTTTTCTATATATGATTTTTTTATTTTTTCATTAATATTTGTTCCATTCTTTTTCCCATTATTGATGGATTTGTTATTATTAAAAATTTTTTATTTATTTCAAAACATTTTGAATAATTTTTTTTATTATTTTCATTCATTATTCTTGTTGAAAAAATTTCTTGACTTTTACTATTTTTATTGTTTTTATTAAGTAAATTTCTTTTATTTGGTAATCTATTTTCAGATGATAATGATAATAATAAATTAATATTTGGTAAAGGTTTCCTTTTTCTAAATATTGGTGATAATAATTCATTTTGAATATTTAAATTTTTGAATAAATTTAAGGTTTTTGGGATATAATAAATTGAATTTAAATTTTTATTTTTTTTTAAATTGATATTATTTGTTGAATTTGATTTATAAAATAAAGAATTAGTTTTAAATTTCAAATTCTTATTATTTTTAATTTTTCTTTTAATTGGAAATTTTTGATAATTAATATAAAATTCATTATTATGTTCAATATCAATTGAACTTTTATTTGAAGGGAATCTTGAATAAAATGATTCAACAAATTTATTTCTTGTTTTTATTTTAGGATTTTCATTTATTTTTTGAATTTCATCAATTCTTTTATTTATTATTTCAAGTTGTTTTAAAGAATATTCTTTAAATTTATTTAATAAAGCTTCAGGGACAATATTATTAAAAGTATTTAATTCAACTTCAAAAATTTCTGAATTATCAACAATACATTTAACATCAAAACAATATTTTTCTAAACCTAAATTGTATTCAATTTCACCAATAAATTCACCACTTCCTAATTTAAATAATTTAAATTCAGTTTCTTCTGAATATGATTGTTTTAATTCGTGATTTTTTCTTGTAGTAAATCTTTCATTTTTATCAGTTTTAAGTATTGTATAATCAATTGGTGATAAATTATATGACGTGATTATATAACTTAAACTAAAAATTCCATTTCTAATTATATAAAAAGTTTTAAAAGGATCTCCTTTATGTATTATTTTTTCACCTCTTTTTACTTTTATTAATGTTGTACTTGATACAAATTTTGGGAAAAAATATGTTTTTGAATAATCTTTAAATAAAAGTAAATTTACAAAAAAATTACCTATACTTGTTTTTTCTAACATTTCTGTTCTTTCAAAAATTAAATAATAATGAGAATTTGATAATTCACCTAAAATACTTTTTATTTTTGCTTCTGCTTTACTATTTCTTTTAATTTGTTTTGTTCTTAATTCATCTTCACCAATTTCATTTCCAATATTTTTTTCTATTATATTTATATTATTAACTTTTTCATTTTTAATTGAATTTAATATATCTCTAATACTCATTCTTCTTTTTTTTAATTCATTTGAGATAAATTCTACAATTTTAACTTGACCTTCAATAATAATAAACATACTATTAATCATATCATTTATATTCCAAATCTCTTCTCCTTTGTCATATAATCTAAATGTTAAATTAATTGTAATATTCCAAGCCATTAAATTACCATATTTTTCTTTTTTTAATATATTTTGGAAAAAGTTTAAATTTTGAAAATAAATGAAAAGTTTTTGATTCATATTATTTGTTCTTTTCATATCAGGATGATAAATACAATATTCTATTATTTCTTTTGCCGATAATTTTTCAATGTCTTGCATTTTTTAACTCTAATTACAACTTTTAATATTATAAAAATTTTTAATATATAATTTTCCTGAATAAATTTAGTATTAAAATTTTGTTCATCTTAAAATTATATAATAATTTAAATAAAAAGTATTTTAAATAATGTTAATTAGTAAAAATTAAATTATTTTTTATTTATAATAAATTATAAATATTTATAGTTATGAAATTATAAAAAATATTAATTATCTTCTTTTTTTCTTCCATTTTTTGATTTGGATAAAACATCTTTCCATTTTTTTTGAATTTGATTAAAATTTTTTTGTTTATTTGTAATATTATCATTATTATTATTATTTGCATAATAATTATAATTATTATTATTAATAGTATCATTTTTATATTGATTATTATTTATAGAATTATAATTATTAAATTTGTCTTTTAATTTTTCATTTTTTTTAAAATCAGGACTAGTTATAATTTGAATATTATCTCTCCTAGAAGGAGAAGGGCTTTTATTTAAATTATCAATTTGTATTTTTTTTTCTTTTAATTTATTTTTAACCATTTCTTCAATATCTCTTTTTTTCTTTTCATTTTCATCTATATCATTAATAGAAGGACTTTGATTAACTCTAATTGGCATATTTCTAATATTTGAATTTGAATGTGATTTAATTAAATTTTTATGAATTTCATCTAATTCATTTTTAATCCATCTTTTAATATAATTATCTTTAATATGATGATTTTCAACACCTTTATTATAATCAAGTATAATTTCTTCTTTTTTTGCTCTTATTAATTCATTTAATAAATTTCTTATACTAATAATTATCATTTGGTCAGTTTCAGATTTAGTTTCTAAATCAGATTGATTAAAATTAATTAATATTTCATGTATATTTTTTAATATTTTTGCAACATCTAATTTTTTGTAAACATCTTTTATATTTTGTGTAATTTTTACTAAACATCTTACACTATATTCAGCATATTTTTGGTTAGTAATTCTATTATTTTTTTCTTCTGTTATAAATATTATAATAGTATCAGTTTGATTACAATATTCTATTATTTTTAACATTATTGAATTAAATGTTTTCCAAATTACCATTCCTTCATTTTTTTCTCCTAAAGTATTTAAATTATCATATAATACTGATGATAGAACTAAATATATTAATTTTTTATGAGTATCAAATGAAATTTTTGATATTAATTCATATATTCCTGATAATTTACATAAAACATTTGTTATATATTTTATTGTTTTTACTGGTAATGGTTTTAATTTAAAACAATTATTTATTGAATTAATAAATGAAATAAAAATAAAATCTGAATTTTTAATTAAAATATTTTTATTCATTTCAAAATTTCTAAAAATTATTTCATGTACTGTTATTATTATATTTATTATTGAATCACTTGTTGGCATTGCTAATGATAATAAAGAGTTTTTTAATGTTTCAAAAGATAATATTTCATATTGATTTGTTTTATTATTAAGAATAAATAAATTTTGTTCATTATTTTTTTCAGGAGTTTCTTTATTTGAATTACTATTTTTCGAAGTGATAATTTCATTTTTAAAATCTTTAATTTTAATAGGAGAAATAAAATCTTTTTTATTATTATTATTCAATTTTTTATTTGGAGAACAAAATTCTTTTTTATCTTTTATATCAATTTTCTCATAAATTAATTTACTTCTATTAGAAAGATAACTTGAATTATTAATATTACTAATAGCAGAAACATCATTTTTAAAATTACTTATATCATTTTCATTCTTTTCAAATTCTATATCATCATTGAATTCATTACTATCATTATCTAATTCATATTCTTCGCTTAATAATTCATATAAATCATCCCTTTCCTTTTCAGAAAGATCTCCAGTATATCTCCAAATATCATCACTAATAACTTTAAATATTTCTTTAATTAAAGGAAGAATTTTATTTCTTACATTTTTATCTCCTTCAATATATATTTTAATAATTCCTTTTGCTGCTTTTGATAAATAATTATCATCAATTTCACCTAATGAATAAATTATATTCATTTTTTCAATAATTTCAATTTTTAATTTTACATTTTTTGGAATACAAATATATAATAATTGAATAAATGCTTTTTTCATTCCTATATTATTTGATATAATACTGATATAAAATGATGCATTATCTTTAAAATTATTATTTGGAGATGTTAATCTTTCACAAAATATATTTAATAAAATGTTACTTTCTGTATTTTCAAAAATATAATTATTTAATTCATATACTTTAAATATTGCTTCTGATAATTCATAAAAAGTTTTTATTAAAGAAGGAGTTTGATTTTGCATTAATTTCCATCCACAAAATTTTAATATTAAATCTAAATTTTCTGTTACTTTATATTGAGTATTATTATCAATTAAAGCTTTTTTAATTCTATCTAAAGATTTATTTATATCTTTTATATCATCACTAAACATTTTTGAAATTTGTTCTTGATTAAAAATATATTTAAATTGTTCTTTTAATTTTGGTACATAATCAAAAATTAAATTTTCTAAACAAAAATTATTTTTTTTATCAAGTTCCATTCTTTTTTCTTTTGCTCCTTTATGTGGTTTATAATTTGATAAAAAGATTTTTTTATTACTTAAACTTTTTGTACTTTCATTACTTAATTCTCTCTTTGATTTAATAATAACAGAAGAAGAACCTAAATTTTTTTTAGAAGTACTTTTATTTTCTAATTTTTTCTTTAAAATAGTTGAACTAGTTTCTAATCTTAAATTACTATTAGTTCTACTATTTGATTTAATATTTGATATTTTTTTAATATTTCCATTTGAATCATCATTTTGAGATTTATTCATTATCATTGATATAGACGTATTTTTTGGAGGTGATTTTGAAGCGTTTTCTCTTAATGAAATCTTTTTTTCATTTTTGAATGTATTTGATAATTTTGATGATAATTTTTTTGCTATTATTTTATTAGAATTATTATATATTATATTATTAATACTTGTTTTTAAATTTAAACGAGTTGAAGTTATATTTGGAGATAATAAAACATTTGGATTATTTTCATCTATATTAATTTCTATTTCTCTTTCATTTAATATTTTATCCATTATTAAATTTAAAGAATCTGCAATTGCAGGTTTAAATTCTTTTATTTCTTTATAATATAAATTATAATTTATAAATTTTAAACTTTGTCTAATTAATTCTTCTACTGATGTTCTAATTAATGATGATTTATCTTGTAAACATAATAAATATGAATTCATAATTTCTTTAAAAAAACTATCAGGAAAATCTTTTGTTATTTTATCATTATTTTTTTTTAATATTTGAATTAATTCACTTCTTAATTCAAAATTTTCTGTTTTTAATAATTGAGGAATATAAATTGCAATTGATTCAAAACCACATTCATTAATCCATTTTTCAATACAAATTTGACAATCTTCTCTTAATGATAATTGTTTATCTGCTAAATTTGATAAAAGACTTAATAATAAAGTTTTAGAATATAATTTAATAGGATTTCCAATTGCTTCAATTAATTGTGATAATAATTGAACAATTAATCTTACTAAATTTTTATTCCCATCCCCTAATTTAGTTTTAATTAAATTAAATAAATTTTTTAATCCATTTATTAATATTTTATTATTTGCTTTTGATATTATTTTTTGAATATTTTCAATTCCTTCTTTTTTATCAACCCATTTACCATTATCAATATCTTTTATAAGTTTATTTGTTATATATTTACTTATATCAACTCTAGGAATTAAATCTTTATTAAAACTATTATAAATATTTTCATTATTAATATTTTCATTATCTTTTTTTGTATTTTTTTTCTCTTTATTATCTTTTATATCTATTACTTCTATTTTTTCCATTTCTTGTTCAATATTTTTTAAAGTTGATTCTTTAATTCCTTTAATTAAAATTTTAATATCATTTCCAATATATTTATAAAGAGTACATATTAATTGTGATGCTGCCATTCTTACTTGAGGATTTGAGTTATTTGCTAAATTAACACAAAAATCTATTAACACTTTTATATCTAAATTATCAGACCCATAATCATCTATTATTTTATCAAAGAAAATACAATATTCTTTCATTATTACTATTTTTGCTTTTTTATCAAATAAATTTAATAATTCATTTATAATTATTTTTATTCCATACTTTTCAATTAAAATTAATAATAATTTTGTAATACTTTCTTTTAATTTTGTATCTGATATTTTTTCATATACTCCTTTTATTAAAATATCAATAAATTTTTTATCTAATGAAGATGAAAATAAAGTAATATAACAAGAATATGCTTCTTTTAAAATATTAAAATTTGTTTCTTTAAAATAATTTAATTTTATTCTTATAAAATTAAAAATAATTTCTTTATTTTCATTACTATAAGAATTTATATTTTCTGATAAAATTTTATTTAACTTTATAAAAGCTTTTTTTTTCTCATCCCATTTATTACTAGAAAATAATTGAAATAATTCTTTGTCATTAATAAAATTTTGAATTTTTTCAGTTATTTCAATTTCATCTTGGGTTTTGTTTTTATTTATAGGAGATAATACAACTTCAGGTTTTGGAATTTGATTTAATTGTTTTATTTCTTCATTTTTTAAAGCTTCAGTTAATTTTTTTTCAAATTCATTTAATGAAAAATCATTATTTTGTTTTGTATTTAATATACTATTTTCAATTGTATTTTCAGTTATTTTTGGGCTTAGTTCTAACGGTTGTTCTTCTGTTGTATTTTTTAAAGTTTGAATTAAATCTTCTTTTAATAATGTTTCATTATTAATTAATATTTCATTTCCTTCTATATCTAATTGATTTTCTTTCATTGTTTTTGTTTTTTCAAAAGAATTTTCTTTTTTGAAACTGTTTTCTTTTTCTTTTAACTTGTTAAATGATTTATTATTTTCATTTCCATTGTTTGTTTCATTATTCTTTATTTTTTGTATTTCTACATTATTGTTATTTATTTCACTTTCTTCATGATTAAGTTGAATTAAGTTATCTTTACTATCTTTATTTATAATATTATTATTATCTAAACTATTAGAAAGTGTAAAATTATTTTGTAAACTATTTATATTATTATTATTTTCAATTTCCAAATTAATAGATTCTTTATTTAATGTTATTTCATTTTTATTATTATTAAATTCAGAATTTAAATTTTTATTCTCTTTATCTTTATTATTACTATCATCATTAATATTTTTATTTTCATTATCAATTTTGTTATTACTTTTTCTAAAACTTTTTTTATATGAATCTCTTTTTGATAATGAATCTTCAAATTCTTCTTCAACTTCTTCTTCAATTTCTTCAAATTCATATTCTTCATTATCATCATTTAATTCTGGTTTTCCTTCATCATATTTAATATCATAATTAATATTTTGCATAACTTGTTCAATTTCATACAATAATTCTTGACTTAATTTTTGTTTTTCTTCACATGAATCAAATCTTTTTCTTCCAACTCTTTTTCTTAAAAGAGATAATGAACTCATTGAACAATTTTTTAATTCAATATTTGAATCTTGAATACAAGTTGAAAAAATTTCTATTATAATATTAGTTGCTCTTTCTAAATCATAATAATATGTTTTTCTCAAATTTATAAAAATAAATTCAGCAATACTATTTTTATATATTATACTTTTATCATTTATAAAATTTTTAATTGCTATTAAAAAAGATGTTAAATCAAGTGTATTTTTTAATATTATTGTTAGTAAAATATTTATTTGGTCATTCAACCGCTCTTTTTTTTCTTTAAATTTTTCTACTATTGATGGTAATATTTCAGATATTAATTTTTTATATGATTCATTAGTATTTAATATTGGTGTTAATGAAATTAAAAACTCTAAACATGCTGAATTTACTTTTAAATTTGGGAAATTTAAGAAATATTTAATATAAATTGAAAGTAAATTATAATTTACTTCTATTTCTTTATGAGTTGTTATAAATTGAATTAAATTATTAATATAATCACATTTTTCATCCCATTTTTTATTTTGTATTTTATTAAATTCTTCTTCTGATAATGGTAATAAGTTTGGATTATCTTCATTATAACTATCAAATTTGTTATTATTTATTAAGTTTTGTTCCATAATTATTTTTTTATCTATTATTATTAAAAATTTATAATTTAAATAATATAATTAAAAAATAAATTTAATATAAAAAATACAAAATGATTTACTTGTAAATTTTTTATAAATAATATTAAAATCTTTTTAATAATTTTACAATATTTTCTTTTATTTTTTTTCAATTTTATTCACATTCGTTAATAAGAATAATTAATTAATATTAATCCATTATTTTTATATTTAAATTATCCAAAAAAAATAAATAAAATATTTAAACAGTGTCCAAAAAATAAATATATTAAATAAATTTATGTTAAATATAAACAAAGCCAAAAATATAATAAATACAATGAAAAAACAATATATATAATTATCAAACCAAATAATAAAAAAATATAAATACAAAATTCAAATTTACTATATATCTTTTAAAATATAATCCAATCTAAAATTACTAATAAATTTTATTATTTTTTTTTATTTAAATAGTGTCCAAAAAAATAAATAAATAATCAAAAATAAGAAATGTTAAGTTCTCAAGAAGAAATTCAACAAAATGAAATAGAAAAAGAAATAAACATTAATAATAGCGAATGGTATACAAAAGACGAAATAACAGGAGAAATATTATTTCTTAAACAGGGAGTTTTATATTCAAAATTCCCAAATGAACATATAACTCAAATATTAAGTTTATTCGAGAATCCAAATAAGATAAAATCAAATAAACAAAAAGAAAATAAAGACCAAAATAAAAAAAATGAACCACAAAGTTTTCATTCAATAATGGCAAAATTTTCAACAGTATTAAGTTCAAAAAATATTCAAATATTTGGAGGAGGCTCAATAGCAACTTTAAATAGTGATGACTATAATGATGAATATGTAATAGTTTCTAATTTAATTCCAAAAGGAATAGTTTCAATTGAATTAATTTGTCCTATTTCTTGTACTAATTTATCTTTTGGTATGTGTTCTAAAAATGATATTGAAAATGGAAATGTTAGTAAAAAAACAGTTAAATCTTTTAGAAATACTTCTAGAAGAAAAGTTATTTTACACATTAATTATCATAATTATGAAGTTTCTTTTTATTTAAATGGAGAGTTAAATGAAAAAACTTTAAAATTTAAAGAAGATGCAATTTATCCTTGTATTTTTATTGAAAAGAAAAATACTTCTGTTATTTTAAATCCTAATGTTCATTATAATGTTTCTAAATATAAAAATGATATATTAAAAAAATTATTGATTTTTACTACTGATCCTTCTAAAGAAATTTATGTTGGAAATAGTGAAGGATTATTAAATTATTTTAATAATTCTTTTAATAAAAAAATAGAAATTAAAAATATTTTAGGAGGTGATGTTAATGAAAAAGGAATTCTTAATAATTTTTTCCTTGTAAAATTTAAAGATAAAAAAAATATTTTTGATTTAAAAAATAAATTTTCTTCAATTTGTATTAATCAAAATTTATCATTTATTGATTATTCAAATAATAAAGAAATATCTAAAAAATTATTAATTAACTCTGATTTATCATTTATTCATAAGAAATTATATTTAACAAGTTTAAATTATAAATTTCAACCTGAGGAAAATAATATAAAAGAAAGAATAATAAAATTTATGATTGATAATTTTAAAAAGATTAATTTTTTAGTAGATTTTTCAGTTGAAATTGCTGTTCAAATACAAAATAGTTATATTAATTCAAATAAAGAAGATATTTTTGATTTTATGAAAACAATAAAAAATTATTATGATAAAGAAAAATGTGATTATAAAATAAATTATTTACCTCAAAATGATTCTATTTTATTTATGAAAGAAAACAAATTGAAAATTATTAAAAGAGATAATAATGGAAAATTTAATTATATTAATTTGAAAGAAATAAATGAAGAAAAAGATAAAAATATTATTTTAATAAAATATGATGATTTAAAATTTTTCACTCAAAAATTTGAATTTGAAAAATTTTTATGTAATTCACCTTCACAATCAAAATTTGTTTATGTTAGAAATTTTTTTGAAAGTTTATTACATTCAAAAAAACTAGGAAATGATTATATTTTACTACCAATTTTTAATGGAATATTATTCTTTACAATGGTTGCAGATTTTTTAAATACAAAATCCATAATATCAAAAAAACAACAACAATTAGATAATTTAGCGAAAGAAAAAAAAGAAAGAGAAAAAGATAATAAAGAAAGTAAAGAAAAAGAAAATAAACCATTAAAAGATAAATTAAGTCAAGAAGCAAAAGATAATAAACAATTATATGAAGAATTACCATTTTCATTAAATTATGATGCTGAAAGTATAAGTAAAGATGATGAAACTGATTCAACAATTTCATATGAACAATATAGTGATTATATAATTAATGATCCATTAGAATTTTCAAGAATGAGATTTATTATTAATAGTATTATTGTCCAATTATCTATAAAATATCCAAATGAAAAGATTATCACTGATCAAAATATTTATAGTTCATTTCATAATTTAGCTTCTTTTGTAAATTATCCTTTTTATAAAGATCAAGATATTACTCAATTAAGTGATAAAGGTTTTTATTGTGAAAATGCTTTTACAAATGAACTTAAATTATATGGATATGAAGAAAGATTAATTAATACAGATACTTTTATAAATGAAGAAAAAATTGAAAAATATATAAATGAAAATTTCCCATCATATATGACAAATTCACCTTTAATTAAATATTATCCTATAATCCCATCTACATATTCAATTAATAATATGAATTATACAATTGAAAGTAATGAGCCAAATTATAAAATTAATTTATATTCATTTAATAAATCTTATCCTTTATTAGTTACATGTTCAAATAATGGTGATGTTAATATTTATAATTATAAATTAGGTTTAGTTAAATTAGGAGGATTTAATATTTTAAAAGGAATTCAAAAAATAGAAAATTTTTCTCAAATAAATGATATATTTATGTTACAAAATAATAATGGAGCAAATAATATAAAAAGTATCTCATCACTTTTAGAATATAAATATAATTCAAATGCAAAAAAAGAAGCAGAATCAAAAATTGATTCTCATAATAATAATATAAAAGATGAAAAAAAAGATTTTAAAATAAATCAAAAATTCTTTAATAATTTAACTCAAATGGGATTTTCAAAAACTTCATGTAAAAATGCATTAAAATTAAATGGAAATGATTTTGAAAAAGCATTAGAATATTTATTAGAACATGGAAATCAAGAAGATCCAGATGAATTAAAAGATAAAAAAGAAAAATCTGATATTATTATTGGAAAATGGCAATGTTCAATTTGTACTTTTATGAATGAAAATGGAACTAAAATATGTGAAATTTGTGAAAATCCAATTCCACAAGAAAAATTAAAAGAATTTGAAGAAGCTTCTAAAAAAGAAAAAAAAGAAGAAAAGAAAGAAGAAAAAAAAGAAGAAAAAGAATTAGATAAAAAAAGTGATTTATTAGAGGATACAAAAATTAATTATCTTTTTAAAGATGTTATTATTAAAAATGTTCATATTTGTTATAATTCTTGTTCAAATGAACCTTTTGCTCCTTTTGTTTTAATTGCTATTTTATTTGATTATAATGAAAATAGGTTGATTATTGTTATTTATAAATTAATGATTAATATTTTAATTTCTAAAGATTTTATTCATATTGAAAAAAATTCTTTTCAAAATAATATTAATCAAAAACAATTTTCTTCTCTTAAATTAGCAATGGAAAATTTAAATAATTGTTATTTTGATAATATTAATACTTTATATCCTTTATATTTAGGAGAAAATAAAAATGCTTCTTATAATCATTTAATACCAATTGAAGAAAAACACTTATCTTTTCCTATTTTTAGTTTTTATGATTCATATGTTTTTGATAATAAAAATGAAATTAAATTAAGTATTTTTGCTGAAGCTGGAAATGGATTTAAAATATTGAATTATAATATTAAAAATAATGAAAAACTTAATGATATTAGTAAAGATTCAATTATTATTGAAGAAATTGAAGATAAAGAAGAAATTGATATTAAAAAAGAATTTGAAAAAATTGATACTGAACTTAAATTAAATGATGTTAAAATTTTAAAAGATTGCTTAAATATTTATCTAATTTCAAAAAAAGGTTATATACATATTGATGATAAAAATAAAATTAATAGTGAAAAATTTGAAAATGAGATTCCTGAATTAAAACAAGTTATTCCTAAATTTAATAAATCTGAAGAAATTGAAAAAATAGAAATTTATGATAACAATGGAAAAATTAATGATATTGGTGTTAATAATAATAAAAGTAGTAATATTGAAAAATGCATTTTGTCTGAAGTTAATTCAATTGATATAGATAAAATTGATGTTAATAAATTATCAGAAAATGAAATTACTTTATTATCTAAAATGTTAGATTTTCAAAGAGTAAATATAAATTTAACAAATAACCCAAATGATATTAAAGGATTAATAAAATCTGAAACAAATAATCCAAATGAATATAATAAAATATATTTTGAAAATTGTTCAAATAAAAAAACTCTTCATTTAACAAATGAACAATTTATCTTATTATCAAATATTGATATTTTACTCAATCCAAAATTAAAAATAGAAAATAATTCAAATGACAACTCAACAACAAAATTAATATTAACACCAGTTGAAAATACTCCATTATCAATAGAAAGTTTTAATAAATTAAATGACTTTATTCCATTAACAATAGTAGATTTTAAAGGAGCTCAATCACAAAATACAATAAATATAAGTAGTATATTATTTAATGATCATAGATTTATTTCAAATTATCCAAAGCCAGAATATATTTTTAGTCATTTACAAAATAATCCAATGATAATTGATAATATTGTTGTTTCAAGTGATGAGTCACCTAAAAGTCTTGAAATACCTTTTGGTAAAGGATGCATATTTTTAATTAATTCTTTAGAAAGTATCCCCATTGCTAAATCAAAATATTCTAATTTTAAATCAAATGATTTTAAAAAATTATTTCAAAGTAAAGTTGATAATAATGAAGATTTTTATGATTATGATCCTGTTTGTTTTATTGATATGAAAAATAATTTAATGGTTAAAAGTAATGTTGTTAAAAAGAAAACTTGTAATTATATTTATTTTTTACCTACAAGTGGAAGAGATGATAATACAAATAAATTTGAAACTCAATTTATGAGTTTATTGTTTTTTGGTGTTGAAGGAAAAGTTTTAGATGAAGAATCAAATGTAATAGATGATAAAAAAAGTTATATTAAAGCAAATTTAGGAGATAATAAATTATTAAATAATATTGTTGTTAATGTAAATGGATATAATAAAAGTAAACCAGATGAAATTTTCCCTATTGTTAAATTAAATCAAATTGAAATTAATAATGTTATTGATAATAATGAAATTAGTGCTCAATTTTTCTTTAGTAAAAATACTGTTAATAATGAAAATTATAAAAATAAAAAAATTGATACAATTGATATTGAAATTAATTCTAAAAATGATTTGTTTGATATTATTGGTGTATCTTGTAGTTTTATTACATTTAAAAATATAGAAAAAAATGATTTAATTATGAATAATGAAGAAATTAAAAATTCAATTTTTATTAATAATAATTTCCATAATTTAATACTTGAAACAGAGAAATTTAATAAATTCAATTTATTTATTAGTTCATATATTAGTAACACTGAAATATCAATATCAAAAAGAATTGCAATATTACAATATTTAAAATATTTATTTAATAAATTACCAGGAATTAATAATGAAATATTAACAAAAATTGATTATGTTTCATTAATTAAAAATAATTTAATACAAAATTCAAATTCTAATTTATCATCACTTTCATTTAATTTCTTAAGAGCAGCAATAGAAAATCCAAATGCAAATACAATAATTGAAGCAGCACTTGATAATATTTTATCAAATCTTTCAACAATATCTTATACTTGTGAAGGGTTAAATCATTTATTTAGTATTATTAAAATATATAATATTGATAAAGGGAAATTTACACAAAGAGCAATTGATATTATTAAGAAATGTATGAAAATAATTAAAGAACAGAAATTTCAAAATGATGAACAAATATATATTAATAGTCATTTAATGAAAAATGAATATCCTTTTGATTTTTATAAATTTATTGAAAATCCAAATTCAGAATCACAAAATGAAGGAAATGAAAATAAAGAAGATTTAAAAAATACTTTATCTTATATTTGTTCAAATACAATTATTAATGATTCAATGAATATATTAATTGATATGGGTTCAGTAAATACAATTGAAAAAATAAAATTAGATTTTAGTCAAAATGAATCATCAATATTAAATAATTTAAATGCATATAATTTCAGAGTAAATATTTTTGCTGATAATTCATTTGATGATGAATTACAATTAAAATCATTTAAATATTATTATGATCATGTATGGAAACAATTAACAAAAGATTTTTCAATAAATCAAAATAAAAATAATGATGAAAAGAAACAAAGTAATTATAAAATGTTTGGTAATAATAATTTCCGTTCTTTAATATTTAATTTTGAAAAAAATGAAATTGAATTTACTTGTAGATACATTAATATTATTATATCAATTAATGATAGTACAAATGATTTAAAATATTTCCCTTCATTAAAATTAATGCCAATAATTTATGGTCAAGTTACTTCTAATAAATTATATGAATATAAAAAAATTACTGAATTATTTGAATTAAATCATATTAAATTTGATAAAAAAGGAAATACAAATGGTGATTATAAAAAAATAAAAGGTTATATTAAAGATTCAAAAAAATATTCAATTATATTCTATGGACAAAATAATCAAAATGAATTAGAAAAGAAAAATGATAATAATAAAGATAATACGGGTTTATTAAAAGCCAAATATGAATTAGATATAAATGAAAATGATGAATGTATTAAAATAAATATTAAAAATATTGTTACTAAACAAGTACAAGATATTCATAAACATAAAGAACAAATTCTTGTTGAAATTAATAGAGTTAATAAAATTCAAAGAGATATGAATAAATTAAATTTACCTATTAATCTTAATCAAAGTTTAAGTTTAAATTTGGAAATTATTAAATTTATGTTAAATGAAATTAATATTTTAAATGATACTAGTATGACAATTGAAAATAATTTTATTGAAGATTTAATTATTATTTCCTTATTTAATGAAAGTGCAAATGAAGAATTAAATAAAGAAGTTTATTCATTTACAAAAAAGAGATTTTTCATAAAAGAAAATAAAGAAAATATAAAAAAGATTTTTAGTAAATTAGTTGAATTATATTTAAATAAAGAAAATGTTTATTTGAATGCTTTAACAATAATAAATATATTTAATCAATTAAATTTAGACAATGAATTATTTATAAATGAATTTAAAAAATGTTTTTCAGATGAAGAATATAATAATTGGACTAAGGAAAATTTCAAAAATATTTTTTATAAAATTTCAATATTAACAGTAATTTTAATTTCAAAATTAAAAAATTCAATTGAATTACCAATTACAATTTCAGAATATATAAATATTTTCATTGAAATAACAAATAAATTAATTAATAATGAAAAAGTAAAATTATCATCTGATATGAGTAATCTTCTTTTAGCTCAGATATTAAATTTAACTCATGAATTTTTAAAAAACACAAAAGATGATAAAAAGAAAGAAATATCAATGGATGAATTTGTTAAATTTTTATTTGAAACTTTATCTAAATTATGGGATAAAGAAATAATAAAGGATAAACTATCTAAAATTATTGATTTAATAATTGATCCATATGATTTATTGAATGATAAAGTTAAAAAAGAAGAAAAAACTAAAATCTCAATTCATAATTTTGATAAAACAGTAGTAACAATTCAAAAAAAAACATTAGAATTTATTCAACAAATGAATCATTCAAAATTTAATGATGAAGAAGAAGAAAAATTTGATTATATTTTAAATCTATTAAATAAATGTTATACTATAAATTCATTAAATTTAGAAGTAAATCCAGAAATAGAAGCATTAATTAAAAAGAATAATAATGAAATAATAGAAAATTTCATATCAATTGCAGTTAAATTTGATAAATCATCAAAAATTGGTTTTAGTAATGTAAATTCTTTTTGGAAATATTTAACAGATATTTTAGAAAGAGGAAATTTAGAAATGATGTTTTTTAATAATAATTTTAAAAAATTAATAGTTGATTCATTTCTTAAATTAGATTATAGTTTACAAGAATTATTATATTCAAAATTTACAAATGTATTTTTTATTTTATATAAACAAGAGAATGAAACTCTTAATGAGAATATGTTTTATCAAATTATGGAAGTTTTTGTTGCAATAATTAAATCATGTGCTAATCAAAAAAATGAAGGTTGTTTAATGGACTTTATACATATTTTAACAGAAATATTATTTTATGGAAATTATGCAGCAATTCATAAACAATCAGAATTACATTTAAAAAGTATTAATTTAGATTTAGAAAAAAATAAACAACATTTATCAATTTTAAAAGAATTATATATTGAAGTTGGAAAATTTCTTTTATTACATTTAAATTATTCTTCTTTTGGAGGAGCAGTTCAAGGAAATAAAATTTTATATAAGAGAATAATAGCAATTGAAAATTTATTAATAATAATAAATTCATTTTCAAATAGATTATTTATTAATTTATCAAAAGAAGAAATTGAAGAAGAAGAATTTAAAAAATCTTTAAGGAATTATTTAATATATTTAATATTTAATATTCATAAAGAAAAAGCAACATGTTCTCCTATTGTTAGATCTGTTGTTAAATGTTGGAATTCTGTTGAAAATATTGTTGATAATTATACTCAAAGAAAAGAATTAATTGAATTTTGTTTAGTTGAAATTATGAAAATTGTAAGAAAAATTGATGAAAATGTTATTAATGGTATTAAAAGTGAAAAAATGAGTTTAAAATATGGAATTAGGACAATTGATAAAACTTTTAAAACTTTAAAAAATTTATTAAGTAAATTTTTAATTGATGATACTATAACAAAATATTTTGCTTTTGAATTACAAGGATTTAAATTTTTCATTGATAGAATTATAAGTCATAGACAAGAAAAAATAAATTCAAATAATAAAAAACAAAATGAAAATGAAATAATTGTAAATGACTTAAATGAAGATTTATTAAAATCACTTAATGATTTATATACTTCATCAGATAAAAAAGAAGATGATAAAAATCAAAATAATTCAAATGCATTAAAAGATAATAATAAAAGTACAAAAATATATAATCCATTAATTTTACCAATTGTAAGTAAAAATAATGTAAAAGATGATAAAAAACAAAATGATAAATTAACATCAGATTTATCTAAATTTAAATTAGAAGAATTTGCCTCACCAGGAAAAATAGATTTATTAGAAGGAGATCCAAAATCAAAATTATCAGTAATAAGTAATTATAATTGGAGTAATAAAAAAATACCATCAACAGGTCAAATTTATTCAAGAGAACTTAAAAAAGAAAATTATTACGAAGAATCATTTATTTTTAGATTAGTAGATTTAATTGAAGTAAAAGAAATATTAATAACATTTAATCATTATAACTCATTAAGTACTGATAAAATTTTTGGTGATATACCAATTGTATATTTAGAAGTAGGTAAAACTTTAAATAAATTTGAAACTTGTATTCAATTAGATAGAATATATGATGCTGCTTATTTTGAAAAAGGAATAACCGCTTTTGGTTTTAATTTCTTTAGTAATAAACCAGATATGTTAAAAGATGATGATAATTATATTGATAATTTTATTGAACAATTAGTAAGATGTCAAGGAAAATATTTTAAATTTATTGTAAGAAGACCAATTATGTTATCTACTAAAAATTCTCATAGTCAAAAAATTGATAATGGTATGTGTTCAATTCCGATTAATTGTGTTTCTATTATTGGAGAAAAATTAATTGATAATAGTAAAGTATTAGAATATATTCAAGAAAAAGAAAAAAATATTTCTATTACTATTATAAGTAAAATTTTTACTACTGAATTTATTGATACTTTAAAACATATTGCAAAAGATAAAGCATTTATTGAAAATATTAAACAAATTTATAATTCATTTGAACCTTATATTTCAAAACATGCTAATATTTTAAGTAGAATTTTAATTAATGTTTCAAAATATAATTTTGAATTAGGGGAATGGTTATTAAATAGATTATTAAATGTTGAAAATAGTGAAATTCATGCAAAATTAGCTGTTGAAATTACACAAAATAGTCAAGAATATGTTAATGAAAGAATTAATAAATTTATTAATTTTATTCTTAATGAAGTTAAAAAATCTTATAATGAAGGTAATGAAAATAAATTATTAAATATTTCTAATTTTATGAAATATTTCAGTTTATCACTTAATGGTTTGTTACTTTCACCTTTTCATAATGAAATTAAATTAAATTTCAGTTTTGAAGATTTAAGAAATATTATTTTTAATATTAGTAAATTTTCATCAATTAAAAAAGAAATATTATCATTTATTTCCATATTATTAATTCCAAATAAAAAATTAAAATTAAATGAAGATAGTATTGATACAAGTCAATTATTCCAACCAAAAAATTCTCTAAAAATTTTAAATGATTTATTTGAAAAAGATTATATTTATGATTATTTAGAAATAATATCTTATTTAGTATGTAATAATAAAGAATTTGAACAAATAGTTATAAACAATAATTTTGCAAAATTATATTGTGAAATGTTTATTAATGAAGTAAATTCTGGAATAAGAGGAAAAAATATGTTATATTTAATGAATATGTTAAAAAATATGAGTTTTAGTGAAAATTTCGTTAAATTAGTAAGAGATAATGATTATGATTTTAAAATTTTTGATAGTATTAAAAATAAAAAAGAAAAGAGTGATACAATATTAATTAACAATAATTTATATTTCATGAATGATGTTGTAATATTTATGAAAAATTGTGTAAGTAATTATCCAGATTGTCATAAAAAATTAGCAGAAATATTAATAAAAGATTTAGAATTATTTAGACAAAAAAATGACAAAAATTATGTTAATAATGTATTAATTCCATTATTAAAAGTAGAAAAAACAACAAATATATGTATACATCCAATTGATTCAAATGTTAAAAATATTTATTCATCATATTGTAATTTAGAATCAAGTAATAATTCTCCAAATGAAGAAACAACAGATTCAAATAATAATAATAAAGATAAAAAATCAATGGATAATTTATTTAAAAACGAACCAAAATTAATATCATCATATTTTTATAATGAAGAATTATCAAAGAAATCAATACAAGATGAAAAATTAAAGACAATATTAATAGACAGTGAATTAAACATTGAAGTACAAAATTTATTTTCATATTTATTTACATCATTTGAACCACAACCAGGTAAAAAATTTAAAAAATACAATTTTAAAAAAGTATTCTCATCAAAAGATTTAGATTCAAAAAAAATAAAAGAACAATTATTACAAAATGTATGTAATCAAGGACCATTTTTATTAATAATGTATCCTCAATCAATAGAATCAATTTTCATAGATAAAAAACCAATAACATTCTTTTTTTATAATGGATTATTTCCAAATCTTCCTTCAAATCAAATTAATCTTAATGATAATAATATTGTCTTAATTCCAAATCAAGAAAATTTCATTTGTCAAATTGTAAATAAAAAATATTTAACAGCTTCTTTAAAACCAGAATTAGATTTTTCAGGTAAAGAATATGAATTAGGTGCATTAAATATTGATGGTGATGGTTATTGTTTTAGTATTTTAGATATTATTAATTTAAATTTTATTGAAAATGGTTCATCTAATATTAATCCATATATTGATAATATTAATATTGATAAAAGTTTTGAAATGGATAATTTTTTAGATACAAATATTAAATTTTATGAAATTTATATTGGAAATGTTGTTATTGATGATAAAAAAAAACAAAGTGGAATTTCTTCAAATATAAGTAAAATTATTCCTATTAAATATATTAATGAAACTGGTAATTTAAATTTAAATATTGTTAAAAAGAATAAATATTATAATGTTAATCATCCAATTTCGACTGTTAGAGATAATCCAATTTTTGAATTTCCATCAAATATTCCTTTTAGAAGAATAAAAGATATGATTGTTTCAGAACAAATTCCATTTAAAAATTTATTAAATAATCAAGAAATACCAAATGATGAAATAATAGAAAAAATTGAAAAATATTCAGATTCAAATAATATAACTGACATTTATTATGAAGTATCATCATTAAGAAATTTAAAATTAGATTCAAATAATTTAAATTCAATAAAAGATGAAAGAGAATCAAAAATTGATTATGAATTAATGGATTATGCACCAAATTTACCAATATTTAAAGAATTTGAAAAATTACAAGGAATAAAAAATATTATAAGTGTATTAAAATCAACTGTTCAAAAATGGACAAATAAAGAAGCAATTGATTTTTGGATTAAATGGACAAATGATTTAGAAATTTTTTGTCAACTTCCTTCATTTTTTGCATCTTTAATAAGCCATCAACAATGTTCTTCAATTTTATTTAATTTACTTTGTGGTTTTTATGATAATGAAAATTCAGCTAAAAAAGAAGGTCATGATGTATCAAAATATATTTTTGAAATATTAGGAAATACATTTTCAAAGAATCGTTCTGGTGAATTGAGAAAAATTGCAATTGAAAAAGGAATATTTAATTGTATAATTGAAAGATTAGAATTATTAACTCATGAGAAACCAAGAAAATTTTCACCAGGTGAAGAAAAAGAAGAAGAAAATAAGAAAAATGAAGAAAATAAAAAGAAAGAAAATACAAATACAACTAATAAAAAAATAAGTAAAAAAGGAGTTGGATATGGTAGTGATCAAACAGGTGATAATAAAACATGGGATGTAACACAATATTTAGCAGGTAAAAAGAGTAATTCATTACAAATTGCAAGTATAATAAAATTATTAACAGATTTCTTTGATACTAATGATATGAAAATTGATGATAAGACATTAAAAGTATTTTTAGAAAGTTCAATAATTCCTTGTTTAGAAAGTGCTTATCGTGGAGGAACATTATTAGAACTTGCAAAAGAAGCTCAATTATATTATGCTTATTTAGATATGACTATTAAATTATCAAAGAATCCATTATTAATTCCATTATTATTAGATATATCAAAAGATTATAAACCTGTTCAAACTCAAAGTGTTTATACTTTATTAAGTTTATTAAATGATGGTACTAAAATATTTGCAAATGCATTAAAACATGAAAGTGCTGAAACTGGTAAAACAAAATCAACAGAAGAACAATTAGCAAATGAAATTATGCGTACATTTGATATTGTAACAGCTCATATTAAATCATATCAAATTCATTTAGATAATAAAAAAAATTATTCAGAAATATTAAAACTTCCAGTAGAAAAATCATATCCATTATTATTAAGAGAATTAGCATTTGATTATATGAAAATGAGAAATAGTTCAGGTAAATTAGATCATTTTTATGCTAATAGTGTCTCAGGTAATCCAACATCAGCCAAAGCAATTAGATTAGCACAAGAATTTGCAGATTTACCACGTTCACTTCCAATAGAAAGTACTAATTCAATTTATGTAAGAGTTGATAAGGATAATATGGATTTTATGAAAGTATTAATAATGGGTAGTGAAGGTACACCTTATAGTAATGGAGCATTTCAATTTGATGTATTTTTCGATAGTCAATATCCTAATGCACCACCGAAAGTTACTATAATGACTACTGGAAATGGTACAACGAGATTTAATCCTAATTTATATTCAAATGGGAAAGTATGTCTTTCACTTCTTGGAACTTGGAGAGGACAATCAACTGAAAATTGGGATCCTAAAATTTCTACTTTATTACAAGTTCTTATATCTATTCAAGGTATCATTATGAGTGATTTAGTATATTTTAATGAACCTAGTTGTGAAAGTGAAATGGGTACTCCACAAGGAGAAGCTAAGAATGAAGCTTATTCTAATATTGTTAGATATTCTAATATTAAATGGGCTATGATTGAACAAATTAAAAAACCTTCTCCTGGATTTGAAGAAGTTATTAAAAGACATTTTTATTTGAAAAAAGAACAAATATTAAAAGAAGTTAAAGGATGGATTGAAAGGAGTAAAACTGCAGAAGCAAAATATTCTTCATTTAGTTTGGAACATAATTCAAATTTAGCTACTAAAATGAGTAAACCTGGAGCTTATACTCAAATGATTACTGATATTTATTATGAATTAGAAAAGACTTTAAAATCACTTACATTACCAATTGAATTAATGAAAAAAACTGAAGATGAAGAATATGAAAAACAGAAAAAAATTGAAAAAATTACTTTTGAGAATATTGATAATGTTGATATGACTTATGATTCAAAAGATAAAGAAAATAAAAAATTAGAAAATAAAGAATTGAATTTAAATGATGATGCTGTTAAAGATAGATGGAGTAGATATATTGGAGCAATGGGAATGGAAGCTGTTCAAAGACAAGCTAATTCTTCTATTTTTTTAAGTGGTGCTGGTGGATTAGGAATTGAAATAGCTAAAAATTTAGTATTAAGTGGTTGTAAAATGTTTGTTCTTAATGATACAAAATTAACTACTTATTATGATTTATCTTCTCAATTTTTCTTAAGTGAAAGTGATATTGGGAAAAATAGAGCTGAATGCTCAGTTAAAAAATTACAAGAATTAAATTATTATGTTAAAGTATTACCATCAACTCAAAAATTAACAAGTGATGAAAAAGAAATTGATAGTATTTTAAATAATTTCGATGTTGTTATTTTAACAGAATGTAATAATCATATTATAATTGCAGTTGATAATTATTGTAGAAAAAGTAATAAAAAATTTATTTGTTGTGATATTTTTGGTTCTGTTGGAAGATTAATAAATGATTTTGGAAATGAATTTATAGTAAATGATAAAGATGGTGAAGATGAAAAAGAAGTTATGGTTAAAAATATAGAAATTAAAAAAGATGATGAAGCTCTTGTAACTGTATTAGATGGAACTAGACATGATTTTGTTGATGATGATATTATAGAAGTTAATGAAGTTGTTGGTTTGGATGGTATTAATAAAAAGAAATTTAAAGTTAAAGTTTTAACTCCTGGTACATTTAATTTATTAGGTGACTTTAAAGAATTTAAAGATAAAAAATATGAAAGAAATGGTATTTGTAGGCAAGTTAAACAACAAAAAAAAATTAATTTTATACCAGTTGAAACTTTAATTAATATAAATTCAAATGATTATGAATCAATTACTGAAAAATATACTGATCCAAATATGTTAATATCAGATTTTACAAAAATGAAAAATTGTTCTTTAATAAATTTAGCAATGACAACAATAAATAATTTAAAAAGTCTTTATGGTGAACAAATAAGTCCATGGTCAATTAAATTTTCAGATTTTGTAATAAATTCAATGAAAAAAAATAAAACAAAACCATTTACAGAAGAAGAATTAAAATCATTATATTTCATATCATTTACTCATATGGTTCAATTTCCTCCACTTTGTGCATATTTAGGTGGATTTGCATCACAAGAAGCAATAAAGGCAATAACAAATAAATACACTCCAGTAAATCAAATGATGTTTTATGATTTATTAGAATTATCACCTGAATTAGATATTAAATCAGAAAATATAGAAAAAAGTATAAAACAATTTAATTACGAACCTAAAAATAATCGTACAGATGGATTACAATTAATATTAGGAAAAGAAACATTAGAAAAATTATTAAATATGAAAATATTAGTAGTAGGTGCTGGTGCAATAGGATGTGAATTATTGAAAAATTTCTCAATGTTAAATATAGGAACAGGAGAAAATGGTTCAATTTATGTAACTGATCCAGATATAATAGAAGTAAGTAATCTTAATCGTCAATTCCTCTTTAGAGAAAAACACTTACGTCTCCCAAAAAGTTCAACAGCAGCAGCTGCAATAATTCAAATGAATCCCTTATTAAAAAATCACATTTTTGCTAAAATTGATAAATTATGTGAAGAAACTGAAAATATATTTTCAGATACATTCTTCTCATCATTATCATTAGTTGCTAATGCACTTGATAATGTTAATGCTAGAAGATATGTAGATTCTCGTTGTGTATCATCACGTAAGCCTTTATTAGAAAGTGGTACTCTTGGTCCTAAAGGTCATGTTCAAGTTATTATACCATTTAAAACTGAAAGTTATTCTTCTCAAAATGATCCTGAAGTAAGTAATGATATTCCTCAATGTACACTTAAAATGTTTCCTGAAGAAGCTATTCATTGTGTTGAATGGGCAAGAGATCAATTTGGTAAAATTTTTACTCAATTACCTAAAACAATTAATAAAATTATTGAAGAAGTTAAAGGAGGGAATGTTTCATTTGATGAGATTAAATTAGTAAAAAAGACTTTAAAATGGATTAAAAAAAGACCAAAAACTTTTGAGGATTGTTTAATTATTGCAAGGGAGAAATTTAATAAAGTTTTTGTTAATAATATTAAACAATTATTATATGTATATCCATTAGATAAAAAAGATAAAAGTGGAAAATTATTTTGGTCTCTTCCTAAAAGACCTCCTATAATTTATGATTTTAAAATTGATGATGAATTATGTATTGATTTCATTAGTGCTTATTCTTGTTTAATGGCAAATATGTTTGGAATAAAAATTCCTTATGATAAACCAAGAGATAAACAAAATAAAATTGATATGTGTTCAAAAGTAAAAGATACTAAAGTAGAAGATTTTAAACCAAATGAGGAAAAATTAAAAGAAATTGAAAAAGAAGTTGAAGAATCAGAAAATAAAAAAACAGAAGAAAAAAAAGAAGAAAATGAAAAAAATGAAATATTAACAACAGACAAAGATGAATTATTAATAAAAGAATTAACAGAAATAATATCAAAAAAAGATTTTACTTTAAAATTAAATTCAACAGAATTTGAAAAAGACAATGACTCAAATTTCCATATAGACATAATATATTCAATGAGTGCATTACGTTGTAAAAATTATAAATTAGAAATAATGGATTGGATGACAGTAAAAATAAAAGCAGGAAGAATAATTCCAGCATTAGCAACAACAACATCATCAATTGCAGCACTTCAATCAATTGAATTAGTAAAAATTGCAAAAGATGTTAAATTTGAAAATTATAGAAATTCATTTTTAAATTTAGCAATTCCTTATTTACAAAGCGCAGAACCTGGAGTTTGTAAAAAGAATATTATTCATGAAGGTTTAAGTTCAACTTTGTGGGATCGTTGGGAAATTAATTTAGATAAAGATAAATGTAATATTAAATCACTTTTTGATATTTTGAAAAGTAGATATTTACTTTCGCCAAGAGATATTTTTAAAGGAAAAAAAGCTATTTATTCTTATATGGGTTATAAAGATAAAAAAGAATTAAATGAAGAAATTGTTAATAGGAATTTAAAAGAATTGTTAGGGATTAGTAAAAGTGATGATAGTTATTGTGATTTAATGATTACTTTTACTAAAAATGAAAATGATGATATTTATTTGAAAGATATTCCTATTGTTAGAGTTTATTTTCAGAAATAAAATTTTTTTAAATTAAATCATTGTTTTTATATTAATATTTTTTGTTGTTAATTAATAAATTTGAAAATATATTTAATTTGGCTCTTTTTTATTTTTTATATTTTTTTTTGGGTTTTTATTATTATAATATTTTATATTGGGAGGTAGTTTTTTTGGATAAAAGACTCTTTTTTTTTGGTTTATTTTAGTTGAGTTTTTTTTATTATTAATTTTTCAATTTTACTTTTGTTTTGTGATTCTATTAAACTTAAATTTTTGAAATGTTTATTTTGAAAATTTCTATTTCTTGTTTTTATATTAGACTCATTTGTATTTTTTACTATTTTTCTTTCTGATGAATAATTTTTATAACTTCTTTTATCATTTACATTATTTTTATCTTTATTTAATATTATTGATGATAATTTTAAAACATTATTTCCTAAAATTTTCCTATTTAATTTTAGAATATATTCTTTTTGATTTTGGTTTAAATAATCAAAAGATTTAATTTTTAATTTAAATAAAAATTTCAAATGTTCTTTTAAGAATATTTTTCTTTGTTTTGATTTATTTTCTTTTTTTGGATTCATATCAGAAATTTTGTTCCATAAATCTAATTCTTTATTTAAATTACTTATTTTAATATTAAAATCACTATAACCATATTCATTAAAAATTAACTCATCATTTAATCTTTCTCTTTCTCTAATAACTGCTAATTTACATTTTTTCTTTTTTAATTGTATAATTTTATTAGAATGATTTTTAATAAAATTAATATATGATTTATTTTCTTTATTTAATCTAATCCAACTTGAATAATAAAATTTAAATAATTGAAATATTTTTTTTATAAATGTAATATATTGAATTTTGAAATTAAGTTTTACTATTTTAAATTCAGGAATATCAATTTTATTTCTCATATTTGAAAAATTTTCTAAATTAATTTCATTATTTAAATTATAAATTATATTTTCTATTTCATCATCTTCAGAATAATTTAACCTAATATTATTTTCTAATTGTTCTCTTTCATTTTGAACAATTAATCCATTAGTATTATTTAATTGAATATAACTATATTCTTCATATGAATCATTAGATAATGTAATAATATCATTAATTAACATTGAATCATTTTCAATTGAATGTATATTTGATTTATTTAATAATTTCATTCCTTCTTTATTATAAATATTTATTACTTTATTTGAAGACTTATTTTTTTTATGAGTATATTGAATAATCTTTTTCTTTGGAGTATCTTTTTTAATTTCCATTGAATAATTTATTCTTCTTTTTGTCGGAATACTTGTATTAATACTTTTATCACAATTTGTTTTTGAGTTTAAATTTTTTTTAACGAATTTACAATCAACTTTTAATTTTATTTCTGATGGTATATTTATTATTTTATTCTTAATATTATTATTATTATTTTTAGAACATTTTATTGTAATCCACTTTATTTCATTTGTAATATTTAATTTTCCTATTCCTATAAAATTTTTTCCTTGAAATAAACCAAATTTTATAAATGAATTTTCACATTGGAATTTATAATTTTGTTTTGTTTTTACAGCAGCAAATAAATTAATTGATATATTTGAATTAGTTCCTATAAAATTCATATGAAGGTCTCCTTTATATTGTATATCTTTTGATATAAAAGCTTTTAATTCTAAAAATTTTATATCAACTTCCATATTTTTTATTCTTTAATTTCATAAAAAAATTTCAAAAAATAAAAGCATAAAATGAAAAATTTAAAAATTTAAAAATAAAATAATTTAATTAACTAAATTCTAATTATTTTTATTATTATTATTATTATTATTAGTATTACTATTATTATTATTATTATTATTAGAATTTCCACTATATTTTTTATAAACATTAGAAATTGAATTACCAACTTTTGATAAACCACCTTTTACAGTATTAATAATTCCTTTATTTTCTTCTTTACTTGCATATTCATTATAAGTAGAATAAGCATTATACATTGTTTTATAATTTTCAATTTTTTGATTATAATCATTATTATTTGATGGAATATTATAATATGATTTTTGAACTTCTTCTTGACTTTCTTTTTCATTCCCATTAATTTTCCCTTTAATATAACCATAACCACTAACACTTTTTTCTTTAACAATACCATATCCAGCAATACTTTTTTCCTTAATTTTACTTCCAATATTAAATAAACCAGTTTTAATTGAATCAAAAGTAGATTGAATTTTATCTTCAGGTTGATAATTATTAAAAGGAACATAATTTGAATTTTTTTCATCATTAATTTTATTTAAATTTACACTATATTTCCTATTATTACCATCAAACGAACTATAAAAAGGTTCTACATTTTTTCCTTTATTTAAATTATCATATCTATATAAAGTTTGTTCCATATCACTTTTTATATTTGACATGTCATGTTGTGCTTGATTATTATTCATACTTTTAAATTTAGTTATTAAATTATCCATTGATGATAAATTATCTATTATTTCACTTATTCCTTCTTTTAATTTTGCTGCATTATATGTATATTTTCCTTGATCTATGTATTGGTTATATAATCTTATTTTTTCATTCCAAATTTTTTTTATTTTTTCTGGGTCGTTTAATATGTCTCCTGATAAGAAATTCATATTATTATTATTGAAATTTGGTTTTTCTTCTCCATATGGATTATTTATTATTTCAAAGTTGTTATTGTTTGTGTTAGAATTTTTGTTATTGTTATTATTATTTTGACTAAATGTATATGGATTTCCATATGATGGTGTATTATTATTATTTTCATATGGATTATTATTTCTAAAATTATTAATATTATTTCCAAATGGATTGTTATTATTTCCAAATTGATTATTATTATTATTTCCAAATAGATTATTATTACTAAAAGTATTATTATTGTTATATGGATTATTATTTCCAAAATTATTATTATTGTTTCCAAATGGATTGTTATTATTTCCAAATTGATTATTATTATTGTTTCCAAATGGATTATTATTACCAAAAGTATTATTATTGTTATTATTACTGCCAAATGGATTATTATTATTTCCAAATTGATTATTATTATTTTGAAATAGATTCTTATTATTTCCAAATTGGTTATTATTGTTTCCAAATTGATTATTATTATTACCAAATTTAATATTATTATTATTAAAAAGGTTTTTATTATTTTCATTATTATTATTACCAAAAGTAAAATTTTTCATCAAATTATTATTATTATTCATAAATTGATTTTGATTATCATTTGATTTTTCATTTTCATTTATTTGTTCATTTGGGTTAAATTCATTTATATCATTTATATTATTAATATCAATAAAATTATCATTATTTATAATATTATTATTAGTTTTTTTAAAATTTTCTATTTCTCTTTTAAATTCATATTGATTAATATATTTATCATAAGTTTTCATTTTAAAATCACTTTGTGGAAAAACAATACCATTATTTTTCAAAAATACATATTTATTTTTAAAATTAGGGCAATTAATATTTTCTTTATTTCCCCATTTTTGAATTAAAAATATAATTTTCATTTGAACTTGAATACTTGAACCAGTTCCTTTTCTCAAAGCAGAAAGAAAAGATTCTAAAAAGCTTTCTTGAGATATTAATATTACAGTTTTTTCAGAACAAAAATCAACAATGAAATCAACAATATCAAGTAATAATTCATTATTTGAATTATTATCTAATTCATTTTGAATATTTTCAACAAAAGCTCTTGTATCATCTTCTTTTTCAACATCTTTTAATAAATTTTTCCAATCATTTTCATTTCCTCCATCTGAATTAAGTAAATTTAAAAAACTAAAAATTGAATTTTGACAACTCATTTTTTAATATATTATATTTTATTAACTTAAATGATTTTAACAAAATAAAAAAAAACAAAAAAATAACAATTAACTAAATTAAAAAATATAATTTTATTCCAATAAAAAAAAAATTAAAAATTAAAAAATACAAACAATAAATAAAATAAATAATGTCAGAAGACCCATATATAAACAAAATAATATTTTCCAAATATCAAATAAAGAAAAAAATAGGAAAAGGTTCATTTGGAATAGTATATTCAGGAATAATAACATTAACAAATGAAAAAGTTGCAATAAAAATGGAAAAAAAAAGTAAAAATAACAATGAAACATTAGAAACAGAAGCATATCGTTTAATATATCTTCAACATGAAGGAATACCAAAAATAATATGTTACGGAAATAATCAAACACATAATATTTTAGTACAAGAATTATTAGGTCGTTCTTTAGAAGAAATATTTAATTCATGTGGTAAAAAATTTTCCTTAAAAACAGTTTGTGTTTTAGGAATAGAAATGTTAAAAAGAATAAAATTTGTACATTCACGTCATCATATTCATAGAGATATTAAACCAGATAATTTTATGACTGGAATAAATGAAAATGATAATAAAATTTATATAATTGATTTTGGTTTATCAAAAAAATATTTTTCAACTTCTAAAAAGCAACATATTAAATTTTCAACTGGAAAATCTTTAACAGGAACTGCAAGATATTGTGCGAGAAATGCTCATAAAGGATTTGAACAAAGTAGAAGAGATGATATTGAAAGTATTGGTTATGTTTTAATGTACTTTTTAATTGGAAATTTACCTTGGCAAGGATTAAAAATTAAAGTTGGTGAAGATCAATTTAAAAAAATTGCTGATAAAAAAATTAATACTAGTTTTGAAGTTTTAACTAAAAATCAACCTATTCAATTTTTAAAATATTTTCAACATTGTGATAATTTAAATTTTGAAGATGAACCTGATTATGATTATTTAATTGGATTATTTCAAGAAATGATTAATCAATATTGTAATGATTGTTTTTATGATTTTGATTGGAAAAAAGATCATATTTGTTATAAATCTATTGAACAAGAAAAAAGTAATTTTGAAAATAATAAAAATGAACTTAATAAATCAAGAGATGTTAGTTTAATTGTTAATAATCATAATGATAAAGAAAATGATAAAGATAATGATGATGATATTGAAGATAAAAATAATTTAAAAAATAGTCAAGTTTTTATTCATGAAAATAATGGAAATAATGAATTATATAGGAAAGTTAGTTCTAAAAAAAATTCTGATAGAAAGAAAATTAGATCTAATAGTTCTTTGGTTAATAATAGGAAATTAAATGAAAATGATATTTATTTAAATGAAAATAATCAAGTTAATAATGATAATAATAATCAATTCCAAAAAAATAATTTTACTATTGATGAAAATAATATTAATAAAAAAGATAATTTTAATAATGATAATACAAATGATATTAAGAGAAATAATTTGAATAATGATGAAAAAAATTTAAATGAGCCAAAAAAATATAATTATAAAAGTGATTCTCCTACTTTATTACATAAATTAAATAATAACAAATTAAAAAAAAAAATGAATAGAAAAATATCAAATGATATAACTATTGAAAATAGTAATAATGATAAATATAGTAATAGATTAACTTCAAGAAAAAATACAAAGATTATTGAAATTGAAATTGAAACATCTGGTCAAAATAATGAAATTAGCTTAAAAGAAATTAAAATTGAAGAAGATAAAAATAAAAATGAAAATAGTATAAATAATAATAATAATAGTAATAAAATAAGTAACAATAAGAGTAATCCAATACCTAATAATAATAGTAATAAAATAACTAATAATAATAGTAATAATTTAAGTAATAATAATATAAGTCAAATAAATATAAAAACAATAAATGATAATCAAAATATAGAAAGAGATAAAAATCATATTTTTCCTAAGAAAAGACATAGAAATAAAAGTATGGATGATAAAATTGGTGAAATTCGCACAGATACAAAATGTAAATGTATAATTTTTTAGAGAGTATATGGTAAAAATTATTAATTTATAAATATATATTTTCCTTAAAAATATATAATGAAATCTAAAAATAACAAATTTCTTATTCATTTAATAAAAATTTTTTTATTAATTATTATACCTTTATACTTATTTTCTTTAACAAGAATTAATTCAAAAAAAATAAATATTTATCTTTATATAAATTACCCAAAATAATTTTGTGACAAAAAAACACAATTTATTATTCAATATATTTTTCAATTTCTTTAAAATTAGTTTTCAATTCACAAGTAAATAAATAATACATTCCATGTTTAATCCCTTTTTCATATTCTGAAATTTTCCCATTACCTTTCCTAACTTTATGTAACTAAAAAAAAAAAGTAAAAAAAAATTAAAAAACTTACAATTTCTGCTCTTTGTAACATATATTTATAATCATTATCATTAGTTAAATCCTTAGGTAAAAATCCTCTATTATCTTTAATAAGAGGATCAGCAACTTCATATAATAAAATTTGAGTACTTTCAAAACTTTCATTTTCAACAGAAACATGTAAAGGAGTTCTCCCAGCTTCATCTAAAGCATTAATATTAGCTCCTTTATATAACATTTTTGATATGACTTCATATACATTTCTCTTTGCTGCCCAATGTAAAGGAGTTTGTTTAAAATTATCAAAGTCATATACTAAAAATGAATCATGATCTAATATGTAATTTATTACATTTACATCTTTGTCTTTTATTGCACAAATTAAACGAAATGTTCCTTCATTTGAAAATGGTTTTATTGATTTAATTTCCATTTTGTAAAAATCATTTATTGATATGTGAAGTCTTTTAAAATGAATTGCTGCTTTTATTAATACTATTTTAAATTTTGATAATATTTTTTGTTTTCTTTCATATTCTTCTTTTTCTCTATTTTCATGTATTACTTTACTTACTTCTTTTTTTAATTTAAAATTTGCATTTATTAATTTTTGTATCATTTCTATTAATCTTTTATCTTTTTGTAATTCAATTAAATCTTGAGTTGTTTGTAATTTTTCACTGAAATTTTCTTTTTTTATTAAATTAAACCAACTTGAATAACTTACTCCAATTTCTTTATTAATTGCATTAATATGTTTATTTAATATTTTCTTTTGATATCTTACAACTGGATAATATGCATTTCTTAATACTTCATCTGGAGTTTTTGATTGTTTGAAATTATATTCTTTTGGTAAAATATTTTTTACTATTTTTTTAGGTGCAATTATTGGATAAGTTATTGGTCCAATTATATTAGGATGATTTTTTTTTGATAATTCATTTATTTTATCTAATTCTCTTGATGTGATTCCTTTTTTAAACATATTTATTATTTGTTTATTTATTCCTGTACATGATTTATTTTTAAATTTTATATTTTCATCTTTATTTGTTAATTTTCTTTTTATTTGATCTATTTCTGGTACAATTTTACCAAATGCAATTTTATTTGGATGAAATAATTTTTTACTTGAATATGAATAAAATGTTGATGTTGAACTTTGTATTAAAAATGATTGTCTTGTTATATTTTTTTGAGTTAAATTTAATTTAGTATCATTTGATAAATTTCCTTCTTCATTTTGATAATTATATTGGTTTGAATTTTTAAATATTGGAACTGAAGATGTTCTGTTGTGTGTTGATGAAGATAAAGTCATTGAATCTCTAAAATTGAAATTACTATTTAATAATAATGAAGAATTTGTTCTAACTGTAGGATTACTTTTTAATATTTTTTCATATAACATTGTTTTTTTAAATTATTTTATTTTTTTTACAATATTTATTAGTAAAAGAATAATCTAATTTTAAATTATTATTAAAACTAAATATATTTTGTTTATATAAATTTTAATTTGAATTTATAAAAAAAAAATTAATTTTTTTTATGAATTAAATCAAATTAAATTCAAGAATAACATCAATATTTTTATCAACTATTATTTTAAAATGATTTATTTATAATAATAAAATCAAAAATTATTATTTTTACAAAAACAATTAATTCTTTTTTTTTCAATCAAACAGAAAAATTATTCTAATTATATTTTTTTTAAATATTTATTTTTTCTTTTATATTAATTTTATTCATGAATGAAAGAAAACTTATTTTTTTAATCTTCATTTTTATATCATTATTCAATATAATTTCAACAGAATATTCATCAATAAAATCTCTTCCAAATAAAAAAAAAGGATTTCAAAGTTTTTCATTAGGATTACCTCAAAATTGTAAGCCATTATATTATACAGATATAAATAATGATAAATAGTAAATAAATTATTTTTATATAACATATAATAATAGTATTGATATAATAGCATCATGTAAAGATAGAACAATTTCAACAATATCATATTATATATATAATGAAGACAAAGGAAATTTTCAATTAGCAACAATTAATGGAACTGAATCACTTTCTTTTGAAAATTCTGAAATAATAAATTTAATAGCAAATGATTTAAATTTTGATTCTTATTTAGATTATATAATTACTTTAAAAGAAACAAAATCAAAAACATATACAACATATATTTATATATTTAATAATTCTTCATTAAAATATGAAAAAAAATATATAATTGAAGATTCAGATATGAATATTTTTACAGCTGCCATTGGAAATGATAGAAAATTAAAAGTAATATTTTATGATAAAACAGATAAAAAAAGAAAAGTAATTACATTTGATATTTCTGGAAATCCTTCAATAAATGAATTTTCAAATTATATTTCATCAAATACAAATATTTGTTCTGGAAATGAAAAATATAAAAATTATCCTTTTATTTCTCCTAATTCAAATGGTTTTGTTGATATTGATGGTGATTGTTTAAATGATATAATGATTTTATCATATGATAATTCAAAAAAAAAAAATATTTTAGAAATATGGAAAGGTGTATTTGAAAATAAAGAAATAAAATATTGTTTATCATTAACAAATGTATATGAATTAGATAAATCTTTAGGTTTACCAACTTTAGTTGATATTGATAGAAATGCATTAATTGATATTGTTTTTCCAATTAAAGAAAGTTCACCTCCAAAAATATTAATTGCTTATAATATTATTTCAATGTCTTATACATGGACTTCTGATTATTGTGATGATCATCAACCAATTACTTTAAGTGATAAAAGTACAATTAATAAAATTTTTGATGATTTTATTATTAATAGTAATACTAATAATGTTAATACTATTACTATTTATAATGATAATCAATATACTTTTTATGATGAAAATTATTTTCCTTTATTTTTAAAATTTATTGATATTAATCAAGATTCTTATCCTGATTTTATTACAATTTTAAAAAATAAATCAACAAAAAAAAATTTACCAATTGTATTTCTTAATCAAAAAATATTATATGATGATAATTATAAAGGAGAAATAAGAAGAACATATTCAAAAAGTGAAATATATTCATTTGAAGATTACTCAAATATAATATCAGTATCATTTTTTGATTTTGAAGACAATGGAAAAATGGATTTATTATTTATAGATTCAAATATAAATTCAATAGGTTTATACAATCAAAATTTATATGATTCATACACAATGAAAAGTATATTATTATTTAATTCAAAATGTTTTTATTGTTGTGAATTTGGTTCAACTCAAAGATTCATAACAACTAATATTGATGGAACAAGAAGAATGGATTTATCAATTCAATTTTCACAAAATACTGTTTCTGCTTTAAATTTACCTTTTGCTTATCTTGGAATTGGAAGAAGTAATAATTATATAGAAAATTTTCAAATTATTTCTGGTAATAAATATAAGAGTAGTGATAATGTTAAAACTTATACTCCTGTTATTCCTAATTCTCAATTAGTTATTTTTCATACTAATTCTGGGAAAGATAGTACTAATTGGAAAGTTGATTTAGTTGTTAAACCTACTAAATATTTGTATCAGTTAATTATTGTTATTATTCTTATGATTGCTTTTGGTACTTTTCTAGCTTCTTATTTAGAAATGAAAGAAAGAGAAGAAGATAATGAAGAAAATAAAGAAACTTTTGCTCCTTGGTTTGGTTAATAATTTAAATTATATACATTTATTTTTTTATATATAAATTTTAAATTATACAATTCATTTTGTTTTTTTGTTTATTGATTTAAAAAAAATATATTGAAAATAGTATATTTCTTTTTTGAAATTGTTTCTGATAAATAAAATCTTTAATCAATTAGAATTGATAGAATAATCAAATAAATTTTCTTTTTATAAATTATTTTACATAAAATAATTATATAAAATAATAATGACATTTAAAATTCTCTATAAATTAATACTATTCCCATAACAATTAATCTTAATAAAAATATAAGTTAAGGAAAATAAAAAAATTAATAAATATAAAGATATTAAATCAAAAAAAAATAAAAAAAAATTGTTTTAATAATAAATATATCAAGTATATAATTAAATTTGAAAATTAAATTTATAATAATTTTCCTAATTATATATATATTTATTGATTTTTCTTTTTTTCATAAAATTCATTCTTTTTTAGACTTCAAAATATCCAATATTAAATTTTTTGATTCTTCAGATAGATTATATTTTTGTATTATAGGAATAATTAATTCCTGTATTACATCTTTATCTAATCCAAATTCAATCATATTATCTGTTAAAGGAATTAATTGTCCAAAAACAATATTATCATATTTTATTGGTTCAATTACTTCTGAAGAATAAGAAGTATTATTAATATTAACATTACTTGAATAAGAAATACCAATATCAATTGAATATTTAATAAATTTATCCCAAAATAATTTTGATTTAAATAAAGGATTATTTTTAATTTTAGTATATAAGTAAATTTTATTTTCATCAATATTAATATAAAAAGTCTGTGATAAAATAATACAATTTTTAGCACAATAAAAATCATTGTCATCTCTAACTTTATTAAGCATTGAATTAAATATTTCACCTATTTCATTAAAGATTTCTTCTGGAATTACAAAAATTCCACTATTTCTAAATTCATTTAATTTTTGAATAAAAATTTTTCTATTGAATTTACTATCCATTAATTTATTAATTTGTTTTAATTCTTCTTTAGAAGGAGACTCAAGTTTATTATTTTTATTTATAAAAGAAAGAATTTTATTTGAAATTTTATTAGTAAGTAATTTTTCTTTTTCAATTTCAAGATTATAATAAGGATATTTTAAATTTAATTTTTTATATATTTTATTTGCAATTTCATAAATATCATTGTCATCAAGCTCATTTATTGGTAAATTATTTAATAAATCAGAAGAACAATTTTTTGTTTGTTGTTTATTTAATATTTTCATTTTATATGGAAGAATTTGAAATTTTATAAAAGGTTTATTTATTATTTTATTTTTCTCCATTATTTCATTTAATTTATCTCCTAATTTTAATTGATTTAATTCTCTTAATTTTTTTTCTTGTGTTTCTTCATTATAACACATTTTATAAGAATTTTTAATATTAACTAAAAAATGTTGTACTGTATCTTTTATCGCATTTGTATTTGATATAATAATAACTTTTTTTGAATTTAAACAACTTTCTATACTTGATAAAAATGAATTTTCCATATGTTTTATTGATTCAACAGGAGATATATATTCATTTTCTGCCATTTCCATTTCATGTAATAATTGATTTATTATTTTTTCTTGTTCTGCATTTAATTTTTTTTGTTTACATTTTTTTTTTGTTAATGTTAAATCTATTAAAAAATTTTCTGCCTCATTTGCTTTTAAAAAAAAATTTTTTTTTAATTTTTCAATATTTTGATATTTAAGTTCTAAATCATTTTTTGAATCAATATAATCTAAATTAATATTATTTATTATTTGTTCATTCTCTTCAAAAATATATTTCATTTTATTAATTGATTCAGTTAATAATTCAGTTACAAAAGAATACGATTGTATTTTTTCTTTTATTACTGTAGGAATATTTTTTGTTACATTTATTATTTCATTTATATCATAATCTTTATTTTTTTCATAATTTTGTAAATAATATCCATAATTATTTTCAATTTGCTTTAATTGTTTTAAATATTCTTTTGTGGAATTATTAAATGCATTTAGGTACTTAATTAGATTTGATTTTATTTCTATTATCTCATTATAAAGTTTTTCTACTTTTATTAAATTTTCTGTTTCATTACAATGAATTTTCATTTTTTTAATTATATTATTATTTGAAAGATAATTAAAATATAAATTATATAAAATTTCCTAATTTTTTTTTAAATTATGTCAACATTTAAAAGTATATGTGCAATTGGAAAATTAAATATTGATTTAAATTTAACATTAAGAAAATCAGAAGCTGATTATTATGAATTTAATATTTCTGATTATAATACTATTCAAGATTTAAAAAAATTGTTTTATCCAAATGAAACAAATATTTCAGACCAAAATAGTGAAGAAAATAAAATTGATAATGATATTGAAAAACCAGAAATAAATTATTTAGACTATATTTCTCTTACATCAGATGATAAATTTATTAATATGTTATTATTTATTAATAGAGCTTTTAAAGAAAAAGTATTTGTTGAATTAGTACTTTTAAATAAATTAGAATTTCCAGAAGAAAAAGAATTTATTAAATTATTAATAAGTCAAGTTTGTTCAAAAAATTATTTTTTTATTATTGAAAATAAAATATATAATATACCTTCAAAAATAAATTTTAAACTTCAAATATTAGAAGATGACACAGATAATATTATAGAAAGCAAAATTTTCCAATTATTTGAAAATAATGAAATGCCTGATGAAAATAAAGAAAATGAAAAAAATTTATATTATAAATTTCATTATAATTTCAATAAATGTAATTATTTCATATCCAATTTTGATGATATGATGAATATTGAAGATGAAAGCCCTTATGATATTGCATTATTTTACAAATTATTAATTTTAAATAATTCAAAATTAAAAATTATAACAAATATTTCCAAAAATTGTATAAATGAATCAAGTGAAACTGAAATAATAAATTCATTAAAAAAAATAATAGATTTATCAGATTTCATAATAAGTGATAAATTTACATTGAATAATTTTTATGAAATTTATTTTAGTATATTTAAAAATGAAAATGAGGCAAATAAAATAAAAAAAAATAAAAAACCTGATTCAGATTATATAACACTTGATAGTGATAAAAAAAGAAAAAATATAGAAAGAATAACATTATTAATAGATAATTTTGAAAATGTAAAAATTTATAAACAAGAAGGTATAAAAATGCAAATAACATATGAAGAATATTTTATATGTAATGAATTATTAAAAGGTAATATAGAAAGGAAAATGAAAATAATAAATCAAAATATTAATTATTTTATTTGTATTTTTGTTGGAGGTTTTTTATCAAGATTTTTTCATGATAAAACATTTAAAACATGCATTAATGCAGGGATATTATGTGTAAAAAATATGATTGAAATTACAAAAAATAAAATTAATTATATTACTGATTTAGATTTTTATAATGTAGTAGTTTCAACAAGAAAAAAGAAAAAAAATAAAATAGAAAGAAATAAATTATTATTAGAAAATAAAAAAAATAAAATAAAAGAAAATGGATTTTATCTTGATTGTACTAATTTAAATAGTAATAAAACTGAAGAATATAATGCACTTTTCGACGAAAATTGTCAAACTTTTTTAACAAATCCTTTCACAAAAAATTATTTACATAAACAAGGATTTATAAGTAGAAAAGGAAAAATATTAAAAGATCCTGATAAAATAGTTATAATTAATCACATATCACAAAAAAGATTATTAAGAACAACAAATTTAAATTTTAGATTTAAACCTTCTTCATTAAAAAAAACAAGAAATCAATTATCTGAAGATAATTTCGATTTTAATTATTTAAATACTAAAATTCACCATAAACATTATAAATCAGAAGAAAAGGAAATTGAAAAATTAAAGGAAGGATTAAGAGATAATAAAAATAATAAAAAAAAATTAAATTCTAAATTACCACCAATGTTATTTAAGAGTTATTTATCAAATAATAGAATTCAAAATGAAAATGATTATAAAAAATTTCTAAATACAAGAAATACATTTTTTTCTTCTTCAAATATTCAAAATAAAAATAAAGAATATATGAAAAAAAAGGATTTTATGAAAATTATAAAAAAATTAGAAATTAATAGTAAGAATAATATTAATAATACCCAAAATAATTTTTTTAAATAAATAAAAACAAATTTATAATTAATTATAAATATTTAAAATATTTCTTTTATAAAATATATTTAAAGAATATACTTAAAAAAATTATTTATTTTAATTTAGAGATTTTTAAACAATATAAAAAGAATTTTTTTGATAATGAAAACATTATTTAATATTCTTTTATTATTGAAAATAAATGTAATATTAAATTTAGATAATTCCTGTAAACCAGGAATTCATCAAATGTTTGTAATTATTAATCAAATAAATGATAATAAAAATAGAATAGGATTATCAAAATTTAATTATCTATTTATATTATTATCAACTCCAGTCGAACCAACAGATATGCATATAATATTTAAAGGAAAATTTCCTGTTAATGTTAATATTGATTTATATGAAGAATTAGTTTATAATTTCATTCCAAAAAATTTATTTTGTTTAACTGATTTAATTAATGAAAGACAAGGAATCATTTTAGGTGATTTATATCAATATAAACCAAAAAATTTAATATTAAATGGAATTTATATTGAAATTGAAGAAATTATAATGAAATATCCTATTGATAATGTAGATTTATCAAATGAATTTTTTTTATTAAATAATTATAAACCTCCTTCTCAAAAAATTTTTTTATTGAAAAAAATTAATAAAAAAGGAAATCAATTTTTTCAAATTGTTAATGTTAATATGAAAGAATCTAAATTTAATCAGATATATTGTAATAATGAAGATTATGATTCAAATTATAATTTAACAATTGGAACTATAATTGAAATCAAAAGTCAATATATTGATAATAATTATATAATGAAAGAAGATTCAATTTATAATGGAGGTGTATTACTTCCTATTTATAGAAATTATCTTTTAAATGATGTCCAAAGTTTTGTTTGTCTTTTATATAATGGAAATGAATATAATGAAGAATGTTTTAATGAATAACAAATTAAAAAAAGTATTATTATTTAATATTGTTTTATATTATATATTTTTATTTAAATAATTTATTCATAAAATTATATTATTAAAGGTTTATTTATTTTTTCAGAAGAATTACTTTTCTTATTTATAAAAAAAATACCATTTCTAAAAGAAAAAGAATTCTTAGAATTATTTTCATTTTTAATTTTCTTTCTATCTTTTGTTGAAAAAGAAAAATTCCTTTCTTTATTAAATCTATTAGTTAATGAATTGAATTGAATTTTTTTATTTATATTATTATTGAATGGGGTAAAAGGACCATTAAAAAAATTATTTGTGATAGTTTTATTTTTAGATTTTAATGTATTTGTTTCAAAATTAAGATATTTGTTTGAATTATATACTCTCATACTTCCACTTTTAATAAATCTTTTATTTCTACCAATAAAAAAGTCTTTATTATATGTTCTGTCTAAACGAACTGTTGGGCTATGAATTTTATGTTTATGAAAAGTTTCTTTTTTTTTCTCTTTTCTTTCTTTTTTTTCCTTTTTTAAATATTCATGTAATTTTGCTTGTAATTCAATATCAAAAGTTAAATTTGTAACTGTTTTAATTTTTCCTCCTTTCATTGTTTGAAAAAAAGAAGCATTTAAATTTCTTAAATCATCAATTCTATAAAAAATATTTTTCTTATCTTTATTTATAACTACATTTAATAAATTTGTATTTAATTCTTTTTTTTTAATTATAGGTTTTTCAATTAAATTTTCAGGTTCTTCAATATCAATTTCCATTTCACTATCATCTAATGAAGGAGGAGAATTTGAATATTTTCTCAATTTAGTTTGATTTATATTATTTTTTGTAGTAAAAGAGGATAATTTTAAATTTTTATTCCCAAATATATTACTTATATTATAATTATATTTACTATTTTTTTCTACTAATGAATTTTCATATTTACTTAAAAATGAATTTAATTTCATATAATTTTGTTCAATAGAATTTCTCTTTATTTCTAAATCTTTTTCAAGATCAAATTCTGGATTTTGTAATTTATTTTCCCTAGATTGCATTTTTTCTTTATTTATATAAAATTGAATAAAATTTGAAAATATTTCTTTTTCTGTTATCCCTTCTTTTGGAAATTTTAATTTTTTTGCTAATAAATGTATTGATGATTTATTTCTTTTAATTTTTTTTTCTTTCATTCTATTTTCTTCTTTTAATTCAATTTGATTTAAATCTTTAAAAATATTTGAAATATAATTTATTGATTTTTTATTTATTTCTGAACTTTTTTCTTTTTCATTTATAGTATCAATTGGAAATTTTGAAATTGTATTATTATTAATTCCTTTAGAGACTGAAGAAAGTGCAATAAACATTATTACATTTGATAATTGAAAAAACAAATGAATTATTTTAATTAAAATATTTTTTAATTCATTATCATCTAAATCTAAATGGACTTGAAGTTGTTGTTCATTTAAAATTAATTCTTGTATATCATTTGAAATTACACATTTAGTTCTTGGTAATTTTCTAATTGAATTTTTTAATTCCCCAATGATAAAATTTATAATTTTATTTAATATTATTATTTTTTCGGTTATGATATCATTTAATTCTTTTTCTTCACATTTATTTAATAAAGTTAATGTTTTAATTTTTTTTGTATTTTTTCCTTCTAATTTTTGTTCAATAAATTTTTGTTTTCCAATGAATTTTTTTTTAATATCAATTAATTCTTTATCTAATTGTGAATATTCCACATTTAAATCTTGAATATCTCGATTTAAAAAATAGAAAGTTTGATGAAATTGTTTTAAAGAATCATAAATATTATTATAATATAAAATTATTTTATCGATATTTTTCAATTTTAAAGAATGAAAAGTTTTTTCTAATTGTAATTTATTTTGATAATATTCTTTGTGTATTGTTTTATATTCATTTAATATCTTCAAATAACATTCTTTTTTATACAAATAATTTCTTTTTAATCTTTTTTTTTCTATTTTTATGTCTCTCAAATATTCCTCATATTTATGAGTGCCAAGTTTTAAAATATCAATATCATCATCTAAATTATTTTTTTCTTGCATTTTTTCATATATTTTTTGATTTTGTTCTTCTACATTTTTTTCATATATTATTTTTATATGATTTAATTTATTTTGATCAGCTTTTAATTGGAAAAAAGCATGTTTTTTAATTATTTGATATTGTAAATATTGATTTTGTAATATGTCATCATATAATAATTCACTTTGTATTCTTTTTAAGATCCCATTTTTTGCATCACTTAATCTTTTTTTCATATGATTATATACAATTAAATCATTTTCTTTTAATTTAATTTTTTCTCTCCAATTTTTAATGAAGGATTCTTTTAAACCAATAGAATCAACTAATATTGGGTAATTTTTAATTAATAAATTATAAATATTTCCAATATATTGATTATATTCTTCTTTTTTCTTTTTTATTAAATATATATTATCATTATAGATTTTACTTTTCTTAAATATTTCATTATAATAATATTGCTCTACTTTATTTAAATCTGCATATTTTATATTTTTATCTATAAAAAAAGTAAAATAATTCTTTTTAACATCATTTATTAAATTTACTTTAGTACTTTTATCTGATTTATTTGTTTGATTTATTTGTGGAATTATTTTTTTTTTATTTTCATTATTTATTTTCTTAATTTCAAATTTTGATTCATTTTTTAAATTAGTTTCAATAGTATTTATTTTTTTATTTGATTCATCTTTATTTTTATTTTCATTTATTTTAGTAATATTTCCACTATTACTTTTTTTATTACCACCTATAATATTTACATTTGTTAAATAAAAAGACATCTATCTGTTTTTTAAAAAAATTATTATATTTTCTTTAAATTTAAAATAATCACCAAGAATAAAATAATTTAATATATAAAAAAAAATCTTTTATTCTTTTTCATCACTAACATAATCTAATAAAATTAACGAGGGTAATCTTTTTAAAATTATTACAATTTAATATTTTTCTTTTAATATCTTTTTATTATTTTCTCAATTGTTATTTTATAATAACAACATTATTAATATTTTAAAAAATATTTAAAAAAATATCAATCCCAATAAAATATATTAATTAAAAAGTAAATATTTATTCTTTTTAGCATCTTCTCTTCTTTTTTTCTTCTTTAATAACGCTTTCCTTATGTTTATTTTCATCAAGTACAACATTTTCTTCTTTTTTTTCTTCTTCCCCCATTTTTTTTTCTTCTTCTTTTTCCATTTTTTGTCTTTCTAAATATTGATGATAATATTCTTGAGCTAAACCATTAAAAGCTTTTTCAACACTACCATGATCTTTTGCACTAGTTTCAAAAAACAAAGCATTAATTTTTTTACTAAAATTTTGTCCATCTTCAGTACTAACAACTTGTTTTTCAAATAAATCACTTTTATTTCCAGCAATTCCAAAAATAACTTTTTTTTTATCATTAATTTCTACAACTCTATTATACCAATTTTGTAATCCTTCAAATGATGCTTTATCAGTTATATCATAAACAATTAAAGCAATATCTGCTTTTTTCATAAAAATTTTATTTGCTATTGCATAATTATCTTGTCCTGCTGTGTCCCATATTTCAAGGGAAATTTCTGTATTTGAAATATTTACTTTTTTTATTGATTTATCTGGCGCTGTTGTTGTTTGATATTCTAATTGAAAGCTTGAATCTAAGTATTGAGATATTAAACATGTTTTTCCTACATGACTATTTCCTACTATTATTACTTTTACTTTTTTCATTATTTTTAAATAATAATAAATTTATATATATTCTTTTTGAGTTTTATTTTTAATAATTTGAAATTACTTTTTTATATTTTATTTTTTTTTTTTTTTTTTTGAATAATTTAATTTGAAAATGAGTGAAAATTGCCTTTATGTTGAACCTTTTACTTTTTATGCATTTTTAAAATCAAATACTAAAATAAAACATTTAGATGTTCATAGAACATTACCTTTTATTTTATATGCAGATGTTGATAATAATATAATTATATATGATATAAATAAAAAGAGACCAATAAAATCATTTTCTCTTCAATATTATTTTAGCGAAGAAGTAATAATAAAAAATATACAATTTTTTAATTGTGAAAAATTAAAAATCGAAAGTTATAATGATTTAACTGAAAATTTACGTATAAAAGGTATTCCAATTACTTTAATACCATATTTAATAGTAATAACAACTAATAAATATATATTTTTTTATTCATATATGCTTGAAAATTTTGTAAGAATGATTCATAAAAGAACAATTATTGATAAAGAATTTATTAAATGTGATATTTATTCATATAAATATGCAATTATATTAACTGAAGATGGAAGTTTACATAAATGGAATTTAAAAGATTGGATATTAGAAAGTGATTTACCAAATAAAAATTTAAATGGAAAACCTTGTACAAATTTTTCAATTGTAACTGATATAAATGGGAATAATTATTTAATTTGTGTTAATAAAAATGGGACAATTTTTAAAATTGATATTAAAAAAAATATTGGTACTTCTGAATCACCAAGTAATACTAATTTATTTGAACATGGTTCTAAAGTTAATTATATTGATTTTAATCCTGAAATAAATAAAATTTTAACTGTTAGTAAAGATCAAATTAATATAAATGATTTAAATAATTTAGATTATGGTTTTAAAATTCCCATTTTTGAATTTATTGATGGTGTAAAAATTAAAGGTGCTTCTTTTAATTTAAGTAATATATTTAATAAAAATTCAATTATTGTTTTTGGAAAAAGCGGTTATTTTCAAGTTATAAATTTGAAAAATTGTATTGAAAATAAAAAATATAAAATAGAAAAAAATAAAAATAATTTTTATTCATATACTTATAATATTGATGATAAAATATTTGATGGTATGAATCAAAAAAGAACAACAATTTATGATATTAAATTTCTTTTAAATATAAATGAATTTTTAGTAATTGCAACAAATAGAGGAGTTATTATTAATAAATGTGATTATTCTTATAAAGCTTCTATTGTACCTATTGCTCAATTGAATGAAATTTCAGATAATAAATCAATTTATTTTTATTCTTTTTTTGAAAATAAAATAATTGAAAATTTATTTATAACAAATAAAGTTTCAAAAATATGTAATTATCATTTACCTAAAAATATTAAAAATGATATTTTATATGAAGATTTTGCTGAAAATTTGAATAATAGATTTGAAATTGCAATATCATATAATAATAAATATATGAGTTTTTTAGATAGTTGTAATAATACATATAGAATTTATAGAATAAATGTAAATGAAAATTTTCATTTATCTTTTAAAGAAGTTAAAAAAGATAATGCATTATCTTTAATATGGTGTCCTTTTAAAAATACTTATGCAATTATAAAAAAAAATTCAGTTCAATTTTCAAAAAATAATAATACAAATTCAACTTTTGAATTAAATGTTATTAATATTAAAAATGATACAATTAAACTACTTTATAAAATTAATAATTTACCATCACATAAATTATTTGGTGGTCCATTCATTGGTGTATTTATTAATACAGAACAGAAAAATAAAAGTTTAAAAAAATCTACATTAACAAATTATACTTATTATATGTCAAGTAATGTAAAAATTATTTTTCATGATTGGGAATTGAGTTCTAAATTAGCATTAGAAATTGAAGAAGAACCTTTAAATATTTATTCTTCAGAAGATTTATCATATATGACAATTTGTTATAATGATAGATATGTTTCTTATTATTTAAATGATATAAATTCAAAATATGAAAAAATTGAAACTTATTATGATAAAGTACTTGATGGAATATTTTACGAAAATTTTATTTTTATTTACTTAACTGAATATGGTTTTTATTTTGTATTATTAAATGAAAAAAATGGATTTCCTTATAAAATATATAATTTATCTGAAGAAAGTAATCATTATCATATTAAAATATCTCATTTTTCAAAAGAAACTAAGAATGATTTAATGGAACCAAAAAAACATTTTCAAACTAAAATATTAGGAATATTTAATAATCAAATAGCTACAAGTTCAAATGATGGAAAAATTCAAATAAAAGAAATTAATCATATAATTTTTCAAATAATAGCATTAATAAAACAATCTAATATACAAGGTTTATCATCAACTTTAGAAGTTTTTGAAAAAAAAATGATAAAAAGTGTTTTAGCAGTTTTTGATTATTATTTTAATAATGAAGAAGAAATATTAAGAAAAATATTTTCAATTGATTCAATATTAAATTATGAATTATATAAATATTTAGATTATTTTGCTGCAGATATTTATAAATATCAAAGGCCAGGAATAAAAAATATGTTAAATGATACTTTAGAAAAAAATTTAATTATTTCAATTATTGAAGGTGATGAAAAAAAAATAAATGCAATTTATAATATTTCAAATAAAATGGGATTAAGGACTGGAACAAAGAGTGCAAGATGTATTGAACCTGAATGTTATTTTAATGCTTTAATGAATAAACAAAGATTTTTTGAAAGTTATGCTTTTAATGTGAATTATAATATTAATAATAAAGGTAATTTAATTTTAACTCAAGGGTTTAATATGATTAATAATACTCAAAATAATTAAATGTTATTTATTTTTTGTTTGTTTATTTATTTTTTTTTTGTTTTTTTTTGTTAATTTTTTTAATTTCTTATTTTTATTAGTTAATTAAATTTATTATTATCTATTTGCAAAAATGGGAAAGAAAAATACGAATAAAAAAAAAGAAAAAAGAAGAAACCCGAAAAAAAGAAAAACATGAACATTGGAAATTTAAAAATGGAAGAATAAATAAAAAACAAGACAAAAAAATAAAACAAAATTTACTAAAATCTCAAAATGAAGAAACATCAATAAAAAAAGAAGAAGAAGAAATAGAATTAATAGAAAATGAAAAAAACTTATTTGACGAAAAAGGATATTACATAAGTTCAAATATAAAAGAAGAAGAGAAAAATATATTAGATTGGGATGAAAATGACGAAAAAAACACATTAACAAACCAAAAAGAAATATTAGAAAAAATGAATACAATTAACGAAAAAAAATTAGATCCAAAAATAGTAACAGCATATAAAATGGTAGGAGAAATATTAAAAAATTACACATCTGGACAATTACCAAAAGCCTTTAATATATTAACATCAACAGAAAATTGGGAAGAATTAATAAATTTAACAGAACCTTATAATTGGTCTCCTCAAGCAATGTATCAAGCAACAATTCAATTTAGTAGTTCTGAAGTGATTGTATCAAATACTTTTTATGAAAAATATTTATTACCTGCATTAAGAAATGATATTAGAATTAATAAAAAATTAAATATTCATTATTATAATTCTTTAAAAAGAAGTTTATTTAAACCAAGTGCTTTTTTTAAAGGAATTATTTTACCAATTAGTCAAAATTTAAATTTTAAAGAAGCTGCAATTTTTGGTTCTATATTAAAAAAATGCTCTATTCCTGTTAATCATGCTTCTGCTGCTTTAGTTAAATTAATGCAATATTGTAAAAATGGAAAAAATGGTATTTCTGCTGGAGCTTTATATTTTATTAAAATTTTATTAATGAAAAAATATGCGATTCCTAATCAAGTTAAAGAAAATTTTATTAATTTTTTTTGTGATTATGAAAATTTTAAATATGATATTCCTGTTATGTTTCATCAATGTTTTCTTTTGTTTGTTCAAAGATATAAAAATGATTTAAATGTTAATGAAAGAGAAAAGTTAAAGAATTTAAATAAAAAAATTGGACATCATTTAATTGCAGAGGAAATAAATAAGGAATTGAATTATAATTCTAGAAATTTAAATAAAAATATGCAAATTGATTAATAATAAATAAAATTAAAATTTATAAATTAATGAATATATATTATAATTTTTGTCATATAATTAAAAGCTATTATTTATAAATAAGAGTTAGAAATATTAAAAATAGAGTTATTCAATATTGAAGACAATAATAATCGTAAATAATATATAATTATATAAAAATAAATTTTTGCCATAAAAATAAAAATAATTTCCTTTAAAGGAATAATTAATTTATTATTAATTCTGACTTTCTAAAATTTATTTTTAAGAATTAAAATAATATCAATAAAATTACAATATAAAATATTATTTATAAATATATTCAATATTTTCTACTGATAAAATTTTTTAAAAATTTCAGATTTAAATAATAATTGATATTTTAGATTTTATTAATTTAATTTATAATAACTAAATATAGACATTATTATATTTAATTTATGAGAATTATAAATTAAATGCAATTCCTTCAATATTATTTATAATATCTAAAGCTTTCTCAATTTCTAATATATTTCCTAATAAATCAATTTCTTTTATAGAACTTTTCTTTTTGATATTTTTTAATTCATTTAATCCTCTAATTGTAATTTGACAATTTCTAATTTCAATTTTTTTAATACTTTCATTTTTATTTATAAAATCACAAATTATTTTCATTCCTCCATCCCCAAATAGATTGTTACTTAAATAAATTTCTTTAATTTGATTTAAGTTCAAATTATTTAATAATTCATTTAAAATATCTAATGAAATTTTACAATTATTTAATAATAAAAATTCTAGTTCATTTAAAGAATTAATGAAATTTGATAAAATTTTACATTCATTAATATCTTTAATTTTTATATATGAAAGATTAATTTTTGAAAAAGAATTATTAATTAAAAAGGAATTAATATCACGAATACTTATTGGATTATTACTTATATCTAATTCACTAGCATTAATTCTTAATTTTTCTTTTAGCTTAAATTTATTTTTTGAAAGAATTAATTTTTTTACTTTTAATTTAAATATAAATGTTGATTTGCTTATTTTATTATTTGATAAATCAATTATATCATAAATAAATTTATTAGTTTTAAAATGAATATTTTGTAAAATTTCATCATCTAAATTTGAATTGATTATATATATTTCTTTGCATTCATCTAAATTTTCTATCATTATATTTATACAATCAATTAATGAATTTTTAATTTTTGAAATATCTTTGAATATTAACTTTTTAATTTGAGTTTTAAATTGAAAAAGCAAATTACAAATTAAATCAAAAACATAATTACATTTATTATCTTTATCATATATTACATCTCCAAAAAATTCAATATTATTAATATTTTTAATATTATATTTAATAAAGGAAATGAAATAAGGAAATTGTGGGTCTAAAATTAATTTTAAATTGATTTTTAATATATCTTTATCTAAAGAATATAAATCTGTAATATTAAGATTTTTCATTGAGTTGAAATATTTATATTGGTCAATAAATATATTACAATTAAGGATTAGGTTTTCAATTTGGTTTAGTAAATTATTTTCATAATTTAATATTTTAGAATTTGAAATATTAATATTCTTTTCATTATTTTTTTTTTTAAATATATTATCATTCATAATATTCTTTGATAAATTACCTATATTTTCATTTTTTATTCTAAAAATAAAATCATAAAAACATAAAGAATAGATATTTTTAAAGTAAAAATCATTTTGAAAAATTTTTGAATAAAAGTTAAAATTTTCATTTAATTCAATAATAATATTTAAATAGTTAAATGAATTTTGATTTATAAAATTTAAATATTCATTTTCTATTTTTAATTCATTTAAATGTTCAACTTGTTTTTCCAATTCTTTAACTTTACTATTTTCAAATAATAAATCAATTATTTTTTTTTCTTTTAAATTCAAAGTTTCCTTATATTGATTTTCTGAGTTTTCTAAAAAAACTCTAAAATTTTTTATTTGATTTTCCAAATTATTAATAATCTCTTTTAAATTAATTATTTCATTTTCTAATATTTTTTTTTCTTTATTATTCTCTATTATTTTTTCATTTAATAATTTATTATCATTTTTTAATTTTATTTTTTCTTTATCTATAATATTTTTTATTTCAAATTCTATTTGTGTTTGAACTATAAAATCAATATTCTTAGTTTTTTTTTCTTTTATATATCTCTCTTGAAGTTCATTAAAAGATTTTTTCATTCCTTCTAATATTAATTTATAATTATCAATTTCAATTGTTTTATTATCTAATTCTTGAAATTGTGTATTTAATTTTTTATTATATTCATCTATTATTTTTTTAGAACTTTTTTTACTTATTTTTATATTAGATAAAATTTGTGGACTTCGTTCAATTACAAATGAACATTTTTTCTCTATTTTAATATCATTCCATTTTAAATTTTTATCCATTTATTTATTATTAAAAATCAAGTAATAATTCTTTATAAATAAAATATTAAAAAGATTAATTTAATATGTTAAATAATTTAAGTTAAAAATTTTACTTATATTAAAAATTGCTTTGTTTTATATTTTTTATTTTATTGAAATTTTTCATTAATAAATTTTCCATAAACAAATAAATATATTATATAATTTTAAACTTTTAGATTTAAGAGCACGATACCTTATTATTGTCAAAATAATAGAAATAATAATTCCAAATATTATATTATATGATATTCCAAGTAATGTATTGAATAGACAATATCTTTGTGAGTTTTTAAAAACAGTTCCATAAACAGAAGAATAATATAAACAGAATAAAAGTACAAAAAATTCAATGATAAAAAAAATAGTTAATCTTTTATTTATATATTTTTTATTTCTTTCTAATAAATTTTCATCTTTTTTATCAGGATAATAATCTTTCATTAATTCAAATGCAGTATTATATGTATTATCTAAATAAATACTAAATAATTTACTTATTATTTCAAAAATAATCCATCCTATTAAAGAAATTATAATATTAGATATTGTTATTCTTTTAAATTTTCCTTCCTTATATATATTTGAAATAAATGAATCAACAAATAAAATTATATTAAAAATATATAAAATAACTATTCTTGTTAAATATGATATAATTTTAATAGAAAATAAATCAAATGGATTTTTTTTAACAAAAATTTTGATAATTTCACTCTTATAAGTAATTATAGAGAATAATATTTGACAAAATTTTCTTTTATCAATTTTAAATGCATAATTAAAAGAAGTAATATTAATATTATATATTTTATTTTCTTCATTTCTTGGTTCATTTGTTTTTATAATTTTCTTCAATCTTGTTGAACTTTTTGATTTTAAACCATTTATTGAAGAATTTGAAGGATATTTTTCTTTATTTATTTTAGAATCTTCTATATATGTATCTTTAAGAACTAATTTTTTAGGAGGATTTCCTGTTTGAAAATTATTAATGCATTTATTATTCAAACTCTTTTTAATAAATAATTTTAAATAAATAAAAACAATTATTTTAGCTGTAATTAATGAAGTAATTGGAAGAAATCCAAAATTGTTTTTAATATTTATATTTTTTAAATTTTTCCAACAAGTCATTACTGCAATATTAGTAGTCTTAATTGAATCATTTTTAAATGAATTATTATTATTAATATCATAATTTTCATCTATTGAAAAAGAACTTAAATCATTATTACATTTACAATTTACTTTTTTTAATTCTGAAAATAATTTAAATATTCACAATTAAATTTACCACAATAATTATTATAAAAATATTTTCTTCTATCATTAATTAATATATCTTGATCCCCTTCATTATAAATACTACAATAATCATTATAAAATTTATCTTTTGAATCAAATATATCATAATTATATTTTTTATTTATTTCTTCCCATAATTTTTTATCATTTTCATTTATAGGTATATTAATCTCTTCATTGTCACATTTTGAAATATCAATTTCTTTTCCATTTAAATCTAATGGTTTATATTCAATTTTATTCAATGAATTAATTTTCAAAATAATATAATCTTTAATATTTAAATTATTTAAACATAATTGAATATTTGGATTTTCTTCTATTTTTTCATTATTTTTTATAATAGTAATATCAACATTTTCTCCTTTAATATCATTTTTATTTTCTATAAATTCATTTAAATTTGTAGAAATAAAATCTATTAACATTGTTTTATTCTTTTGACAATATATAATATTATTATCAATATTAGTGCAATCTAAAATACAATAATTATTCAAATTTTTATAATCTTTTGGACAATTTTTAACACATTCTCCTTTATATATTTTATAATTTTTATTTTTACATGAATTCTCAGATTCACAATATTTATTTTCATTATCAACTAAAATATATTCTTCATTTTCACATTTTTCAACACATTCTCTTTTATCTTCAATTATAAACATCCCATTACAATTAGGAACACATTTTTTTAATTTTTTATTTTTATAATTAGAACAATCATCTACACATTTTTTTTCAATTTCATCAATAAATTGATTATCATCACATTTATCAACACATTGATTTCCTTTTATAAATTTTGTACATTCACTTACACATTTTGTTCCATCTTCACTTATAAATAAATTATCACAATTATCTACACAATATTTATTAGTTTCTTTTTCATAGTAAAGCCCATTAGGACAACTTTGAATACACTCTTTATTATTATTTATATATAATTCTCCACAACTTGAAACACATTGTGAACCATTTTTAAAATCATTATCAAAACATTTTTCTACACAATAATGTTTATTATCATTATCAATATAATAAAACTTATTGCATGCATTTGTACATTTATTTGAACTTAAATCAATATAATTATATTCACAATCTTTTGTACATTCAAAAGATTGATCTGTATAATGATATTCTGGTGGATAACAATCTTGAAGACATACATTTTCATTCCCAATTCCAGTTAATTTATATTTTGTATTTTCTTTACATTCTGCCATACATTCATTAGTTTCACCATTATATTTATCTAAATATGCAACAGTACAATTATCAACACAAGTTCCTGTATATGGATTTATATATTTATTTTTATCTTTACATGATTTTATACATTGCATACCATCATTTAAATAAATATAAGGAGGTTTACAAAATTTTACACATTCTTTATTATTATCTTCTTCAATTTTATAAGGATAATCTTCTGGACATATATCAAAACATTCTTTTTTATTTCCTCTATAAATATAATATTTATCTCCACAATCAATATTTATATTATTAAATATATTATTTTTCTCATTTATTATAAATTTAATTGTTCCATTTTCTGAATCTATTCTATTATTATATTTATAAACATAATAATAGATTGTATCAATATAATTTCCATTTGTATCACTTGAATTATATATAAATTTATAATTTGGATATGTTCCTTTATTTATAACATTAGAATTATTTTCCATATAAATAAAACTACCCTTTAATGAATCAAATTCAAATCTTAAAGGATGAACAAATTTTATTGTATTATTTCCAACAAATTGAGCTAAATCAATTTTAATTGATTCACCTTTTAAAAGATAATAAGTTAAATCTTCAATCTTATATTGTTTATCATATCTCACATATTTACTTTCATCTAAATTAACAGGTATTTTAAATTTAAATTCAA
>JAJMZS010003036.1:0-60932 GCA_023807205.1 Isotricha prostoma
ATACTAATAATGTTACTAATATGAGTTGGATGTTCTATACTTGTTCTTCTTTAACTTCTTTAAATTTATCTAATTTTAATACTAATAAAGTTACTAATATGAGGGAAATATTCTCTCATTGTTCTTCTTTAACTTCTTTAAATTTATCTAATTTTAATACTAATAATGTTACTAATATGAGGGAAATGTTCTTTAATTGTTCTTCTTTAACTTCTTTAAATTTATCTAATTTTAATACTAATAATGTAACTAATATGAGTAAAATGTTCTATAATTGTTCTTCTTTAAATTCTTTAAATTTATCTAATTTTAATACTAATAATAGTGTTACTAATATGAGTGATATGTTCTATGGATTAAAAAATTGTGAATTAGTTTGTAAACACGATGGAATTATTAATGCATTTAAACAATAATAAAAATTTTTAAGGGAAAATTTATTTTTAAATTATTATTATTAATTTTTTTTAGGTAGATTTTTTTGATTTTTTATTTAAAAATTTTTAGTCAAAATTTTTTATAATTAAAAAAAAAATAAAAATTATAATATAATAATTAAAAAATTTTTAAATATAAATAAAAAATATGGGTCAATATATTTGGTCAATAAATTCAGAAGAAAAAAATGAAAAAGAGGAACAAGTATATAATATAAAAGAAGAGAAAAATCAAATGAAAAAAATAACAATTGATTATTTAATTCAAAAAATAAAATCGAACAAATATTTCAAAGTAAAACATTTTCAAAAAAACAAATCATGTGAAAATTGTAAAATAAATTATATATCAAAACAAATGCAAATTTCAGATTATAAAATATGCAGAAATTGTTATTTAAAAGAAAAAGAAGAAAATTTTAAAAGTATGAAAACAATATTAAATAAACAAAACGAATTGAATTTTAATGGTAATGAAATAATATCAAATAAATTATTTTTAGGAAGTATAAAAGATTCATTTCAAAAAGATAATTTAAAAAAATTAGGGATAACAAATATTTTAATGGTTGGTTATTATTTAAATGAAATTTATCCAAATGATTTTACTTATTTAAATTTTGAAATAGATGATAATCCAAAAGAAAATATATTTAAATTTTTTTTACCGAGTATTAAATTTATTTTAGAAAGTAAAGTTTGTTTTGTACATTGTATTTGGGGAAAATCTCGTTCTGCTTCAATTGTAATTTGTTTTGTTATGTTTTATTTTAAAATTAGTTTTAAAGAAGCATTTAAATTAGTTAAAAGGAAAAGAAGTTTTGTTTTACCTAATGATAGTTTTTGTATTCAATTAAAATATTTTGATTTAGTTTTAAAATTGAGTAAATATGATTTAAAGAAAATTGAAGAATTTATGAATTTATTTAATGAACAATTTAATAATGACCACATTTATTAATTTTTTGATTTTTTTTGTATTTTTTATTTTATTTTTATAAATTTGGGTTATTTTATGATTTTAATAATTTCATTTAAGAGTTTAATTTGAAATAATTTTAATTTGAAAATTATTTTTATTATACATTTAATTATATATAAATTTTAATAACTAATTTTTTTTTCAAATGTCTTTAATTCTCTTTTAAAAATTGATTTTCATTTACATTAAAATAATATAAATCCATATATTATTCATCACTCTAATTACTTAATGTTTTATATTTTTATTTTTTATCTTAAAACAAAAACTTAAATTTAATCATTTGTAGAAATTAATTGATTAAAAATTACAAAAATAAATTCTTTATCTTTACTTAATTTATATTTTTCCAAAGCTTCAATTAATTTTTTATTTTTTTCTCTAAACATATTCTCTAATAAATCTTTTTGATAATTATTAAAAGAAGAATTATTTAAAAGAATATAAAAACATTCTTTGTAATTTAAATATAATTCAGAAATTAAAGATAAAGTTTCAATAAATTCAATATGATCTTGAGTTACTGCATAAACTTCAAATGCTGAAATTAATGCATGTTCATCTTGTTCTATTTTTTTATGTATTATTTCATATGTTTTTTTATCTAAACAATTTTCTTTGTAAAGAAGTGATATTATCTCTTTTTGTTTTGTTATTATTTTATTATCAACTGGTTCATGTAAAAAATAATTTAATTCCATTTTTGATTTTTTTATTCCTTCTGGTGTTACTGTAAATATTGTTTTTAATGGGATTATATTTGATATGTTTTTATTTTTGTGTTGAATATAATTTTCTAAATCTATTTTTATAGTTTGGATTGTAGATTTTTTATAAAAGTAATTAGATAAGATTTTTTGTAGTTTTTCATCTTTTTTATAATTGTTTTGTAATAAATGAAGTTGTTCTGAACTGAATGAAAATTTTTCTTTTAAATCATTAAATACTTCTTCATAATAATGATTATGATTATTTTCAATTTGTTTTAATGTTTTTTTTTCATGTTTTTTTTTATCTTTTTCTTTTTCTTTATCTTTTTTTTTATTTAAACTTTTTTTTAATATTGTTTTTATTTCATCTTTATAAAGCAAAATATTAGAATTTTCTTTATATTTATTGATTATATTAAATATCTTTGAACTCTTTTTTTCTATTTTCTCTTTAATTTTTAGATTTTCATTTTTATTTAAATTTATTTTTTCAAGGTCTTTTATAAATGATTGTATTATTTCTTTTTCTTTTTTTTCTCTTAATTTTATAATAAATTCACATATTTGTTTAATAAATTCAGAAAAATTCAATTGAATTTCAAATTCATTAAAAAAACATTGAACATCAGTATCATTTTCATTAGATAATTTATGAAAAATTTCTAAATCACTATTTAATATCACAGTATCATTAGATTTAGAATAATTAATAATTTCCTTATCTAAGAATTTATCACATCTTTCATTTAATAATTTTTCTAAATTCACATTATCAGAATTATTTTCATAAATTTCTTCAATTGATTTGTATTCTTCAGGGAAAAATTTAACAATATATTCAAATAAAGGTTTATTATTTTTTTTTAATAATTTTTTAACTTTTCTAATAATTTGTTTATTTTGATTTTTATTATCAGAATTTGATTCACTAAAAGCTTTATATAATTTTGCTTTATTTTCATTCATTGAATGTCTTTGTTCTTTACTTAAATATCTATTTTTTTCAGAAGATTTAAATCTTTTAACTTTATTTTTAAAATCTTCACTTTTATTTTGTTCATCTAAATCCATTTTTCTAGTTGAAAATAAATAATCTCCTCTTTCTCCTAATAAAAAATATTTTTTTTTATATCTTATTATTGCTTTTTTAAAAGCCATAATTAAAGAAGATAATATTCCATTATTTTTATAAATTTTAATTGCTTTCATTATTGATTCATTTTCATATTTTAATGATATTCTAATTATTTCTATATCATCATCATTAAAATAATCTTTCATTTTTTCATATATTTTTACTTTATTTTCAAAATCAACCATTTGAGAATTTATTTTAACATTTTGTTGAATTTTTGGTTTAATTGAAATAGTTTCTGGTGTTTCATTTAATTTTTGATTATTTGTAAATGAAATTAAGATATTAATAAAACTAACTTTATCAATTTTTCCTGATAATTTATTTTTAAATAAATTAATTAAATTACTATTTTTTTCTTTATTAATTAATTTTGTTAATTCTGAATATTGTTCTTTATTAATTTTATTATAAGATAATAATTGAAATAAATATGAATTAATTAAATCAGATTCATTTTTTTTTAAATTTTGAAATGTAGTACTATTAAAAGATTTACTTAAATAATGAATTTTTTCATGATGATTAATATTAATATTTTTTCTAAAACCATTTATATAATAATTTGCAATATAATTTCCAACATTTGGAGTTGTATTTAATATATTTTTATTATTATCTGTATATTCTGCTGAATTTCTTAAGAAAGAATTTTTTATATTATCTTGACCTAAAATTAATTCATAATAAATATCTTTCGTTTTTAATAAATGTTGATTTTTAATTGCAGATGATATTGTATAATAATTATAATTTGAATCTTTTATTCCTTTAATTTGAGATGGGGAAATTCCTGCAATTTCTGATATTAAATCTTTTAATTCTTTTTCATCACCTGATAAGTTTATTTTTATTATTTTATGATTTGGTAAAATTAACTGAATCATTTTGGTATGAGATTCCATTTTAAAAATTTTTTTTTATAATTTTCAAATTAATTTTTTTATTTTGAAAAAGAATTTATATAATTTGTTTATAATAAAAAAAACAAACGAATTTTAATAATAATTATTCAATATAATAATGTCAAAAAATTCAAAACTTATTCTTAATAATAAAATTAATCCTATTATTGCTTATTCATCAGATGAATTTAAAACACAAATTGAAGAGAAAAAAGCAAAGTAAAATATATACATTTAATTCATTAAGAAATGAGCAAAAAAAATTGGAAAGAAAAAATTTAAAATATTCAGATTTATCTATAATAAAAGAAACTTTTTTTGATGTAATAATTAAAGATCAAATGGAAAATATTTGGACTAGAAGAGAAGTAGATATAAATCTTTTACCAATATATGAACATAGATTAAATTTAAAATATGATATAGATAAACAAACTAATTTTGAAATACCAAATATAAAAAAAATTGAAATAATAAATTTAAAAAATGATATAAATGGAAATAATATAATTTTCAAAAATAATAACAATAATAATAATATTAATAGTCCAAATTTAAAAAGAAATAATCCAAATATACAAAATAAATTTAATCTAAATTCAACTTTTCAAATAGTAAATAATGAATCAATTTCATTAATGAGTCAAATTTCTTTTATTCAACAAAGTCAAAGATTACTCAAAGATATGAATTCAGGATTAAATCATTTAAAAACAGAACCAGAATTTAGATTAAACAATGACATTAATAACTCATTAAATCAAAATAATAAATTATATGAATTTTTACCTAAAATAAAAAGTCATAGTCAATCAAGAAAAAAAGAAGTTTTAAATAAAACTGAAATTAATTATGATATTATTCAATTAGATTCAGAATATGAGACTTTAAAAAATAATTTAAAAGAAATAAATCCGTAAGATTTTTTTATATAATTTATTTTTTAATTTTAGGATATTAAAATCAAATCCTGCTTTAAGAGAACAATTTTTTATTAATATTTCTGAAGGAAAAGAAGAAAAATATCAATTTTATAAAAATTTATATAATTTAGTTAATAATTCTGCTTTGAAAAATAAACCTGTTTTTAAAAGCAATTTTGTTTTTAAAAAAAATAATATAAATATAAATTCAAATAAAAAAAATTTACCAATGCCTGGTACTTTACATAAAAGATTACTTAAAAATATTCAAGAAAGAAATAAATATCTTTTTACAGATACTTCAAAATTATTAATGAAATCTGCTTCAGGAACAAATATAAAAAATGCAAAACCATTAAATTTAGATGGAATATAAATTAATAATAAAAAATAAAATTCAAATTTAAAAAAAAATATATTTTTTCATTAATATTATTAAATTTAAAAAAATTAAATTTGTATATTTAAATTATAAAAATAAAATTTTGATTTATGAATAAATTAAAAAAATATAAAAAAATATAAAAAACGAAATATAAATATTAAAGTAATATTTCTTCATAATAATTAACTTTTTTTGGTTTAAGATTATCAGTAATAATTCCATAAAAATGTTTTCTATTTTTACAATTATCAGAAGGGAATAAATTACAATATTCAATATCAGGAATAAATAACCATCCTTGATGTTTACCACATTTAGGACAAACACAAATTGACCATAAATAACCTTCATAAAATGAATCTTCTCTATGAAATATGTTATCACATTCTAAATTTGCTTCTTTTACTGTTATTATTTCAAAATATTTTCCATAAGGATTTTTAAATATATCATAAATATTTCCATTCTTTTTTTCATTTATTAAAATGTATAATTCTAATGATGAAATTTTCATTTCGTCATTTATACAATATATATTTAAATCATTTAAGTTTGCTATTGATATTAATAAAATGAATATTAAATATTTTATGTTCATTATTAACATTTATATTAAAATATTAATTGAATTTTTATGTGAAAAGAAAAGTATTTTACTTTATTTTTTCAATTAGAAGTAATTTTAAATTAAAAATATTATTTTTTTAATTTATAATAAAATTATTAAAAACATATTTTTTCTAATACATTATTAATATTATATAATTTAATATTCCACTAAAAGTTTATAATACAAGAAAAAATTAAATATTAAAAAAAAGAAATAAACATATATAATAACCTCAAAAAAAAAAATACCATAAAAAAAATATATTAAATCATTTTTCTCAAAGTATCTTCAGGAATATTAAAAAAAAATTCCAATCCATTTCTAATTGCTTTTAAACTTTCTTTAAAATTAATTCTCCTTAAATTTAAATCAATTAAATTTTTAGCTCTCAAAATAAAAAACTTAATTAAAGAATCAGTAGAATAATCACCAGGTTGTTTATTATAATTATCTTTAATTAAAGGAGAAGCTAATTCAAAAAGTAAAATTTCAACATTTTCTAAATTATTATATAAACAAGCATAATGAAGAGCAGTTCTCCCAACACAATCTTTAACATCAATTTTAGCTCCATATTTCAAAATAATTTTTATAATTTCTCCTCTTTTTCTTTTACTTGCAACATGAAGTGCAGTTTGATTAAAATCATCATACATTTGACATAAAAACTTATTTTGTTCTATTAAAAATTTTACTTTTTTTTCGTCATTATCTTTTATTGCATTTTTTAATAAATTAAAATCTTCTTTAAAAAATGATAATTTAATTAATGATTGTTCATGCAATTCAATAAATTCTGATAAACTTAATTTACTTCTTGTTAAATGTGCTGCTACTGTTAATATTATCATTAACATTTTTTTATGAAGGGCTTTTTTTCTTTCATTTTTTATTCTGTGTTCATTTATTTTTTGTGTTCTTTCTATTTCTTCTAATTTTTCTTTGTCTATTACTTCATATAAATTTGTTTTTTTTAATTTTAATTTTTCTTGATAATATTTTAAATATTCTGTTAAATGTAATGGTTTTATTACTTTTGTTAATGATATATTTTCATTTAATGTTATTGATGTTGTTTTTATTATTTGTTTTTTTAAAATTTTATGAGATTCTTTTATATTTTTTATTAATTCTTTTTTTTCATATTCTAATCCTTTGAAAAAATTTATTTTTATTTGATTTTTTATTAATTTTTTTTTATTTTCTTCTTCTTTTAAATATTCTTGTTTACTTTTTATTCTTAAATAATCTCTGTTTCTTTTTGGTTTTTTACTTTCAGATTCTATTACTTTTTTTTGCATATTTAATTGTTTTTTTGTAAAAATTCCTGTTGAAGAATGTTGTTTTTTTCTCTGTGTTGGTGATTTTATTATTCTTCTATGTTTAATTAATTGTGATTCTTCTGTTTTTAAATTTGAATTTTCTGTAAATTGTACTTTTGTTTGATATGGAATATGAATTTCTGTTTTAAATGAATTTCTTTCATTTGATAATGTATGAAATGTATTTGATATTGTATTATATGAATTTGTTATTGTATTAAATGTATTTGAATCTATTGTTGAATAATTTGTTGTTGTATTCGTTTTAATTTTAAAAAGATGTTTTAATGATAAATATTTAATCTTTTTATTATCTTTTTCCTTATTTTCATTTCCATAAAATGAAAAAACTTTATTTCTCTTTCTTCTCATTACTCAAAATAATAATTATATATTTTTTAATTAAACAAAATAAATAAAAAAAAAATAAAATTAATTAAAAAAAAAAACATTTAAACCAAAAAAAAAAAGAATGGACATTAAATATCTTAAACTACCAATTATAATAGATATAGGAAGTGGAATAATAAAAGCTGGAATAAGTGGTCAAGAAACACCAAAACTGATATTCCCAAATTATATAGGTGACCCAAAATATTCAAAAGTCCTTCGTTCATTTAGTAAAGACAATCAAGAAATGCAAGAACAATACATAGGAAAAGATTGTTTAAAATTTTTAGGTATTTTAAAATTACGTTATCCAGTAAAAAATGGAATATTTGAAAATGAACAAGACATTTTAACAATATTTAAATACATATATCAAAATTTAGAAATAGACAATGAAGAAATAAGTGAACATCCAATTTTAATAACAGAACCTTTATTAAATCCATATTCAAACAGAGAAAAAATAGCAACAGCACTTTTTGAAAATTTAAGTGTTCCTGCAATTTTTTTTGCATCACAGCCAATATTATCATTATTTAGTACATCAAATAAAAGTGGTATAATATTAGAAAGTGGTGAAGGAGTAACACAATCATGTGTTGTTTATGAAGGATATTCAATTCCAAATTCTTATATTAGAAATAATTATGGTGGGAAAGATGTTACTGAATATTTTCAAACTTTACTTCAAAGACAAGGTTATTCTTTTAGTACAACTTCAGAATTTGAAATAGTAAAAAAAATGAAAGAAGATATTTGTTTTACTTCAATTAGTGGAAATATTAATAATCCTATTAATATTATGAGTGGTAATATGGAATTAAGTAGTAATAAAAATAAAAGTGAAAGTTCTGGTATTTATAATTTACCTGATGGAAATGCAATTAAAATTGGAGATGAGAGAAGTTTAGCTCCTGAAATTTTATTTAATCCTTCTATTATTGGAAGTGAAAATTTAAGCTTTCAAGAAATGATTATTACTTCTATTAATAAAGTTGATATTGATTTAAGGAAAAATTTGTATAATAATGTTTTAATTAGTGGAGGGAATACTTTATTTAAAGGAATTCAAGAAAAGTTTCATTCAGAAATTAAAAATTTAGCTCCTAAAAATATGAAAGTTAAATTACATACTCCTGGTAATAGATTGTTGTCTTGTTGGAGTGGAGGAAATGTTATTTCTATTTTGGAAATTTTTAAAAAAATGTGGGTTTCTAGAGAAGAATGGGTTGAAAAAGGGAATAAAAGTATTATACATATTAAAACTATTTAATTATTTTAAAAAATGATTTTTAAAAATTTTTTAATCATTTATTTTGTTGATTTATATCTTTTTTTTTATATTTTTTTTTTGTTTTATTTTGAATTTTAAAAATTTTTATATTTTATTTTCTTATATTATCTTTTTATTTCTTTTGAATTTAATTTATAAAATAATTATTTCTTTTTAACATTATAAAAATACAATTACAATCTCTTTTTGATAATATAAATAAAATTAAAATGAGAAATTATAATTATACCTTATATTATTAATTCTAAATACATAAATTATAAAATAATTTTATTATTTAATTTAAATTAAATTATTATGTCTCATTTTGTAAACGATGGTCAAAAAAACATAAATAATGTGATAATAAAAAAGCCAAAAAGTACATCATTATCTCCAGATACAATAAAATGTAAAAAAATAGGAAATTACATATTATCAAACACAATAGGAACAGGAACATTCAGTAAAGTAAAACTAGGAATCCATTTACCAACACAGCAAAAAGTAGCAATAAAAATATTAGACAGAGACAAAATAAAAGATGAAAATGACATAGAAAGAATAAGTCGAGAAATTCAAATTTTAAAAGTACTCCGTCACGACAACATAGCACAATTATATGAAAATATAACAAGTGAGCGTCACATATACATAATAATGGAATATGTAGATGGAAAAGATTTATTCCAATATATTTACTCATTAACAAAATTAAATGAAATAAAAGCAAGTTGTCTTTTTCGTCAATTAATCTCAGCATTAGAATACATACATACATTAGGAGTTGTACACAGAGATATTAAACCAGAAAATATTTTATTAACTAAAGATCATAAAAAAATAAAATTAGTTGATTTTGGTTTAAGTAATTCATATCGTCATGGTAATTTATTAAAAACTGCTTGTGGTTCTCCTTGTTACGCTGCTCCTGAAATGATTAGTGGGAAAGAATATAATGGTTTATATTCAGATTTATGGTCTTGTGGTGTTGTTTTATATTGTATGCTTTGTGGGAAATTACCTTTTGATGATGAGAAAATTAAAGTTTTATATAGAAAAATTAAAACTGGTGATTATATTATTCCTAATTATTTAAGTGATATTGCTCAAGATGTTTTAAAAAAAATTTTAACTGTTAATCCTGAGAAGAGAATTAGATTAAAAGATTTGAAAAATCATCCTTTTTTTAATTTAGATAAAATTCCTTTGAGTAAAGGAATTTTAGTTGGAATTGAAGATATTAAAGTTGATTTAGGACTTGTTAAGGAAATTAAAGAAAAATTTTTTTCTGATATTGATAAAATTAGTGAAGAGGTTATTTGTGAAACTATTAAAGAAAATAATCATGATGGAATTACTTCTGTTTATTATTTAATGCTTAAGAAAAAGGAAGAAGAGAAAAAATTAGAAATTGAAAATGAAAAAAAGAAAGAGAAAGAAAAAGAAAAAGAAAGAATAAAAATTACTAAAAAAGAAATTAGTCAAACTGTAAGTGAAAGAAAAAAAACAGATATTTTTAATTTAAGTACAATAAAAAAAATATCATTTGAAAATACAATAAATAAAAATCCAACTCAAAATATAAATAATGATAATATGAATTTAAATAATTCAAATAATAGATTTAATGTTGTAGTTATTAATAATATTTTAACAGAACAAAATGCAAATAATTCAAATAATATAAAATCAAATAAAAAAAATAAAGAAGGTAATATAGTTGCAATTAATTTAGATTCAAATACAAAAATGAATGCAACAACGAGTTTAAATAATAATGTAATAACAACAAAAATAAATTTAAATGATATAATTCCAAAACATTTAAGAAAAAATAATAGTAGAAATATATCAAATTTAACTGGACCTAAAAATCAAACTTTATCTTTAGCACCAATAATGAATAATACAACTAATATGGAACATTCATTAAATGCTTATAAAATTGGATTTAAAAAAGATATGAAAAAATATATTTTTAATTCTCCAAATTCAAGTGAAGAAAATTTAAAATTTGAATATAGAAAAAATAATAAAAAAAATAGAGCAGTTAGTTCAAATTTAAGTAGAAATATTAAAACTATAAATCATAATAAAACTCATTTTAAAAATGATGGTAAGTCAAAAAGAGAAAAAATAAATAGATTTATTAATCAAATTTATATTAAAAAATTATTTGAAAATGAAAATTCATTTAATAATGAATCAAATATTAATTATTATAATAATAATTTATCATTAAATTTAACAAGTGATATAAGTAATCCAAGAAAAAAATTATTTTATAATTTTAAAAGTAATAGTTTAAATAAAAGACCATTAAAATCAACACATCATAGTAAACAAACTTCAAAAATTAATTCTGGAATATATGATTTTGAAAATTCACATCAAAAAGGAACTTTAAAAAATGTTAAACCAAAAAAATTAATAACAACTGATTCAATTACTTTAAATTCATTTTTAAGAAATAGATTTTCTTTAAGTTTAAAAACTCAAAATACTTCTAAAGAAAAAGGTAAACATTTACAAAAAATGTTTAATACAAATTCAGTAAGTAAAGAAAAAGAAAAATTATATAAAAAAAGAACAACAAGTGGAAATAATAATATTAATAATAGAACATTTATGTCAAATCAAACAAATCAAATAACAAATACAACAAAAATAAATAGAAATAATCATTTAAATCAGAATAATAAAATAAAAAAGAATAATATAATTATTGGAATTGGACCAGTTAATTTTGGTAATGTTATAAGAAAGAATATTTCAAGAGATAAAAAACAAAAAATTTCAACAATAACAACAAATCATACTATTCATAATACAAAATTAAAATTTGGAAAAGTAATGACATCAACTAATAATAGTAAAGAAAAAAATATACCTTCATCAATAAAATCATCATCATCAAGTAAACAAAAAAATGGAAATGATAATTTTATTAAAAATAAAGTTCCAAGGAAAAATTTAAGCATAAAAATATAAATTGAAATTTTATAAATATATTTATATTTTTTTTTCAAATTATTAAAAATAAATTATTTAATTTTTAATATTATTCTATTAATCAACAATTCTAGGATCTCTTTGTTCAAATAACATATTTTTCTTTTCTTTTTTTTTACATAAAAGACAACATAAAACAATTAAAATTGTAATTATTACAATAATAATAATTGTAATAATTATTTTTTTATAAAGAAACCAAAAAGTAATTTTATCTTTTATATATATAATATTACTTTTATCAGAATAAAAAACTAATTGTTGATTTTGATCATCAAATAAAGTATGAAATAATTCAAAAAATGGCATTCCTAAAATCATCATTTTAGTTTCAGCAAAAATAAAATTACATATATAAAATTCTTCACCTAACATATTTTGTTTCATAAACATTTTTTCATTAGGAATAGTAAAAATATAATTACCAAAAACTAAAGAAATTTCAGAAATATTATCTAACTTTGAACAAAGAATATATACAATTTCTTTTTCTTTAATTAATTCACAATTTTTATTATTTATTCCTTTATAAACAGTATCTTTTAAACTTAAAGGAGCATAAATAATATTAGTTCCAGTATCAAAAATAGTAGGAATATTTAAACCATCATATGCATTTTTAGAAAAATCATTTATATTTCCAAAAACTAAGTATTGTAAATTACAAGTCCAAAAATATCCATATTGTAAAAGTGGATTAAGTTTACATGAACCAGTATTATTTTTATTAAAATCTTCATGTTTTCCTCCTAAATATAATTTTGCTATTGATGAATTTGAAATTCTTTTAACTGAAAAAAGTGTATTATTAATTAATCCAAGTTTTTTTAAAGTATAAAAAAAAATTTTATTATTTGGAAAAGAATTAGGATCTTTTCTCATTGCTCCAATAATTCCATCAATATTAGTTACATTGAAATCAACAAAATCAGCAACTCCAAAATTAAATGAAAAATTAATATTTTTAAATTGAATTATATCAACTCCAATATATCCTTTACAATATCCAGTTCCATATAAAAATTCAAATCCTTCATCTGTTGATTTATAAGTTGTAGATTTTGATTTATTGAAATGATGATTTTTTTTTGATGTTTCTTCACAATTTATATTTGGTACCCAAAGAGCGTGTGACCCTGTATCAAATATTACTCTAAAATATTGAGGTGGAGTTCCTATATTTATTGGGATGCATAAAAGATTGTCTAATATTAATATTAAATCTTCATCTATTATTGAATTTTTGAAGAATTTTGTATTTGATAATGTTGATTTTTTTATTTTTAACTCTGGAGTTTTATATGATGTTACATTTATTGAGTATAAGGGGATTTCTATAAGGGATTTTATTTGTTTTATTATTGTTATAAGGATTATTAATATTTTTAAATGCAACATTTTATTTATTTTTAGAATAAAAGGAAATATTTAATAATACATTTTTTAATATTTATTATATTGATACTATTGAATTTAAATTATTTTGATTACAATTATAAATAATGAATTATGGAGGAAAAAAGCAAGATGAGGTTTTGAAATTTAAATATATACATAAAATTTGTATAATATATTATAATACAATTAATTATATAGATAATATTTTCTTCTAATAAATTGAATTTTAATTTTTTATAATTTATAATAAAGAAATATTTAATATATTATATTTTTATAATTCAAATGTTGTTGATAAAGTAAAACTTAAGTAAAAAGTTTTTATATTATTTATAATTATCATTTATTAAATATATGTGTAACCTTTGGAATTTATTTTTTTATAATTATTTCGAATAATTTGTCAACAAATGATACTTATTTATTATTTATAATATCTTATTCACTAATTTATGATGATACTAAACTTAATAAAAATATTTAAAAAGGCTTCTTATTATTTACAATTTTTTAAAAACTACAAAAAAATTAAAAAAATAAATTTTACATTATACAACATCTTGAAGAAGCATTATCATCTAATTTTTTTTTTTCAAAAATCACATTAATATTACTATTATTATTTTTAGAATTATTTAAAATATTATTTCCTTCAGTTGGAATAGTTCTATATAAAGTTAAATTATTACCATTTGTAGTAGTAACTTCTTTATTTTTTTTTTTCTTATAAATTATACTTTCAGTTTGTCTTCTATTAACACTTTTTTCTGAAAATTGATAATATGAATTTAAATCATTATGAAAATCTTTTCTTTTTTTAATATCAAAAGTAGTAGTCCAATCATAAATAAAATCAAAATTATCATTTAATTCATTATTAATACATTTAACAAACATATCTTTCAAATTTTCATAATCAGGTTCTTCTAAATAATCTAAATTTTTAGAATAATGTACAAAATTTTGAAAAATAAAAGGAAATCCTTTACATAATTCTTCACTTTTAATTTCTTTTTTTTTTGTTAATATTTTCATATATCTTTCTTCTTTTCCTTTTGCCTTTAATCCTTGCCAAGGTAATCTACCTTTTAAAAAATATATTAAAACATAACCAACACTTTCTAAATCATCTCTTCTACTTTGTTCAAATTCTTCTAAAGCATGAATTGATGCATATCTTGCAGTTCCTACTAATTTTTTTCTTTTAATTAAAGGATATTGCATTAAAGTTTTACTTGATCTATATTTTTTAGATAAGCCAAAATCAATAATATATAAATGTGCATTATTCTCATTTAATCCCATTACAAAATTATCTGGTTTAATATCTCTATGAATAATATGTTTTTCATGAATATATTGTAAAATATTTATCATTTGATATGCTAACATACAAACTGTTTTTATTGAAAATTTTTTATTAATGTTTATTAAATCTTCTAAACTTTTTCCCATTAATTCCATTATTAAAATATTAAATTCATCATTTTGAGTAAATAATTCAACATTTGGAATATTTGGTCCTTTTAAATATGTCATTATTGTTGCTTCTGATTCTAATAATCCTTGACTATGTTTTTTATTTTCTAATTTCATTGCATAATATTTTTTGTTACTCACTACTTTATATACTTTTCCAAAGGAACCTTCTCCTAATTTTTTTACTGGCTTAAAATTTGGATAAAAAAAAGTGTTTATTAAAGAATCTTTTTTATTTACGTATTTTGAATCCATATTGTCACTTTTTGCTTGTTTTTGTATTTCTTCTTCCATTCAATTATTAATAAATTGTTCAATAATATCAATTATACAAAAAATATAATAAAATTAATGTGTATAAAATTTGTTATAAATAATTAAATAAATAAATCTAATGAAATATTTTCTTCTTAAAAAAAATTATTTAAATAAATATTTTTATATTATTAATATTATATTTTTAAATTTATAGGAATATTAAATTTTTAATTTAAACTAAAATATTTAAATAATTTATCAAATTTAAAAATTTGTTTTATTTAAAGCATTTTTAATAACCATTTCTTTATTTCTTTTTTGAATATTCATCTTATATATTTTTTGTCCTAATCTATCAAAATTCCTCATTTTTGCATTAATTAAAGGTAGTAATTTATATTTATATCTTCCTTTATCTAAATATCTATTTTCAACAAATTTAATATCTTTATATATATCATAAAAAGGAATTGAATTTTGATATCTATCAATTAAAGGATTTTTAATAAATCTTCCTTTAGATTCTTCCTTTCCATAAGTATGAGAAATTCTACCTAATTCATAATTAAATTTAGTATCAAATGATTCAAGTGAATTATATATTTTATTTGGATTACTAACTTTTTTTCTATAATTAAAATATATTTTCTCTTTTTTATCATTTCCTTTATAATTTGGTAATTTATTTTCTGGAATTGTTTCTGGATAATTTAATCCTTTACGTGAAAATTTATATTTTCCATAATCATTAAATTGTAAAATTTGTTTATAATTTCTTCTTTGTTCTAATACTTTTTGCATTATTGAATCATCTGATAAATTTGTTGTTAAAGACATTTTCATTTTTATATTATCAGTATTATTTTTATTATTATTATATATTGTTCTTAGTTTATCTTTAGATAAAGAAAAATTATTTCTTGAGTTGCCTGTATTTAAAAATTGTTTATTTAAATTACTTTCTTTTTCATTATTATCATTAATTTTAATTTCATTATTATCATTTTTATTATTTTGATTTTCAATTTCTTTTTCTTCTTTTTTATCTCTCTCAGTTAGTTCTAAGTTATCAATACATTTAAAAATATCATCAAAAATTATTATTGGTTTATTTACATGACTTGTATTTAATTTTTCTTCTTGAGAATCTAATTTTATTGTTTCTTCAATATATTCTTTATCAAATTTAATATTATTATATGGAATATTATCATCATTTATAGTTTGAAGTTTATTTAGTGAATTAATATTAGTATGATATTTTTCTTTTGATATATTAGGAATATTTAAACCCATATATAAATTTGAATATAACATTTTTGGTAAATTTAATTTTTTTCCTTTTTTTTCTTTTATTAAATTATATAAGTTCTCTTTTCTTATTTTACTCATTTTAATATTATTCTTATTGAAATAATTAAAATAATTCAAGTAATTATTAATTAAAATTCTTCTTTTATTTTCAGTTTTTGCACTCTTATTTTCTAATGATAACATTTTTTCTATTTTTATTAGTTATTAAATAATATTAAAATAGTTTATATTAAAATTAGATTTATAATAAAATATCTTGTTATTACAAAAATATTCTTATTTTTTTCTATATATAACCTATAAGTTAACATTTAGTCTTATAAATAAAAATTATGCCAAAATAATTAATAAACATATAAATTAAAATAATTATTGTTCAGATTTCATTTGTAATATCCAATTACATTTATCTTTATTTATATTAAAATTTTTTATATCATTTTGAAATGATTCAATTTCAATATCTAGAAAAGGAATTTTTGATTTATTTAGAAAACTTTTTTTAGGAAATTCATTTTTAATTTCCCAATTAATATTTTGAATCATTTCTAAAATATCTTTTTTATTATTATCTTCTTCATTTTTTTGTTTAATCATCTTTTCTCTTTCAATATTTCTTAATTTTTCTTCCTTTTCTTTTTTTTCATTTTCAATCTCCTCTAAAATAAAAGGACTCAAACTTTCTTTTGGTAATTTTTTCATTAATTCTTTATAAACTTTTTTACTAATTAAAACTTCATTTCTATTTTCATTATCTAAAAGGAATTTTTGACTAGAAGGCATTCTCGGAGGAAAAAGATTATTTCCAGTATAATCTAAATCTTCAGCATTACCACCAAATCTTTTTTCTAAATTTTCTCCATTAATAAAATTTAACATTACATTATCATCTTTTCCACCAACAACAACAATTTTTCTAACTGTAACTTCTTCTAAAAAAGCACACACAAATTTAAATAAAATTCTAAGAAAAAGACTTAAATTTAAAACATAACTTTTATATAATTTAGCAATAAAATTATCAGATAAACAAGAAATGACTTTTTTAATTGGATCTGGAATTGAAATAACAGAAGTTCCTCTTAAATTAACAATCATATTCCAATTTTCAACTTGACCAGGAATTAATAAATTATTTTTTACATATTCACATAAGAAAACAGAAGCTCTCATTAAATCATTATTTGAAAATTTATCTATATTTTTTTGATAAATGTAAGGTTGTACTATTAAAATTGGACGAAATTCATGATCTCTTCCATAACAATATGCAAAACCAGAATTTAAAATTTCAATTGCTTTATCATTTGGTGTAAATGATAATGGAAAAAAATTATTATACCATTTAAAATATGTTATCATTCTATTATATCCTTTTTCTAAATCACAATCTGTTGAATATATAAACATTAAATTCCATGAATCATTCCAATATTTTGGAAATAAATGTAAATTTTCTTTATGTGAATTTATTATTTTTTTAAATTCGATTATTTTATTTTTTTCATAATTTGTATATTCTGTATTAAAATATATTCTTCTTAATGATTTTTCTGGTTTTTTTTTATTAGGAATTATTATTTCTTCTCCTTTTGGAAAAAATAAATATGAATCTGGTGGAGGTAATGCTAATTTATGTCGTTGTAATAATTCAGGATTTTTTATAAAAAAAGGTGTGTTTGTTTCTAAGAAATTATAATCTTTTAAATTTGATGAACTGTTAATTTTTATCATTTTATATAAATATATATATAGATAAAATATTTTCTTTTAAATATTATTGTAAATTTATTTTTTGTGTTTTATTGTTATTTTTAAATTTTATTTAAATTAATTATAATTTAATTTTTTAATTTTTATTTTTTTTTATATATTTTATTTTTATTTATGGAAAGTTTAAAAATTCTATTTCCAAATTTATATGAAATTTATATAGTCTTAAGCAGAAAAAAAAATTTAAAAAACTTAACATATTTCCTTTTCTTAAACTTAGCATTTATGTTTGTAGAAGTAATATATGGTCTTCTTTGTAATTCTTTGGGACTATTAACAGACGGAGCTCATATGTTATTAGACTGCACAGCAGTAATAATAGGATTATATAGTAGTTATCTCTCAGAAAAAAAACCAAATGAAAATTTTAATTTTGGATTTTTAAGAAGTGAAATAATAGGAACTTTCATTAATAGTGTTTTCTTATTATTCATTGCAATTTATATTATATTTGAATCAATTGAAAGATTTATTTCACCAAAAGAAATTCATTCAGATAATTTAATTTTAGTATCATTTTTAGGTTTATTAGTAAATATTATTGGTTTATTTTATGCACATGATGACTCAAATGAACATCATCATCATCATCATAATGAAGAAAAAGAATCTTTAAATAATAAAATAAATGAAAGTGATCATCATCATCATCATCATAATGAAAATTTATATGCTATTTATATTCATATTTTAGCTGATACTCTTGGAAGTGTTGCTGTACTTTTAAGTTCTTTTTTAATTAAATATTATAAATTATTTATTAGTGATCCTATTTGTTCTTTATTTATTTCTATATTAATTTTTTATTCTACTCTTCCTGTTTTAAAAAATTCATGTTTTACTCTTTTACATATTCCTAATGAAAAAATATTAAAGAAAAAAAGGAAAATTGAAAAAAATATTAATGAAATTATATTTGATGATAAAAAAGTTTCTATTGGTCATTTTGATATTTGGCAAATGAAAAATGATTATTTTGTTAGTGAAATTAAAATTAATATTTCTGGGATTTCTAGTGAAGATAATGATTCTAATAATGAAGAATATTTAAAGTTAATAAATGAGATTAATAGTAAAGTAAATGGAATTATGAAAGATGCAAAAATAAATGAATGTTTTATTGAAGTTATTTAATTTAATATTAATCAGTTTATTATAAATATATTAAATATTAAAATTTGATAATCCCTATTATTTTTCAATTAATAACTTTTTAATTTTTCAAACACCAAAATAATATTTGAATACTAATATTATTTACATGAATATTATGAAATATTATTATAATATTTATTAAAATATCTCTTTTTCTAATCTAAGAATATCTCTATAAAAATCTTCATCATCTGAGATATATTGAAATGGAATAATTCCAATAAAATTTAAAAAGGAGCAAAAAATTTTTTTTTTATTTTGTACAAATATTACAAGTACAAAACACAATATAACAGAAATAATAATATATATTATCATAGTTATTTCAAACACAATATATATACCATTTACTTTATTTTTCCTTAATTCTTTTAATAAACTTTTAGTTTTTAAATAAGCATCCATAAAATAATAAGTATAATAATATTCTAAAAGAGCAAAATCAACACTTTGCATAACATTTAAAAAACTCTTTTCTAATTTATTACAAGCTTTTAATTCATTTTGTAGAGCATTTAATTCAACACTTAATTGATTAAAAGCTTGTTCCATTCCTTGAGTTAAAATAGAAGACCAAAAACTACAACAATGTTCATAAATTTCATCTGTTTTTTTATATAAAACATCACAAATATTTCCTTGATATAATTGTTTCATTTGAGTTGAATAATCAGCTTCATCAATTGAATTATAATTATTATTTGCTTCTGACATAATTGTCAATAAAATATTACCAATTTTATTAAAAGATACATCTGGAATATTAATATTATAATGTAGACTTTTTAATTTATTTACATCTGTATATTTTACTCCTTGAAATTCAACTTCACTTTCTCCATTTTCTAATTTTGAAATTGCTTCAGTTTGATTTGATATAAAAATTATATAATTTAATGCTTCATATTTTATATTTACATAAATATCAAAACAAGTTTTATAAATTCCTTCTAAATTATTTATAATATCATCAAATTCAAAGAAATTATCTCTTTTTTGATTATATATTAAATTTATTAATATATAATATGTCATATAAATTATTAATATTAATCCTAATTCTATTCCTAATAATAAATTATTTCTGAAAAAATATGATGTCATTATTTTTATTTTTTCATTTTGTTGTTGTTGTATTTTTGAAAATTTACCTTGCATTTTTTTTCTTTTTTTCTTATCATTTTTCCTTTTTTTATGTTCAGTACTATTAACACTACTTTTTCTTCCTAAATGCTTATTTTCATCACTTTCATTTGAATTATTAGGATGATTATTTTCATCTTGATTTTGTTGTTCATCATCTTCTCCAGTATCATTTCTTAATTTTTTTTTTAAATTTTCTAAATATTTAATATATTGTTCAAATTTTGGATTTTGAAATTTAATTAATTTTTGAAGAAAATATTTTTCAACTTTAAATAATTTAGAAATTAAATAACTAAGACCAACAAAACCAAAAATACAAATAACAACATTAATAATTAAATATAATTTATTAGTTTTAAATTTTTTACTTACTAATTTTCTTCTTTCAATTTCATCATATCCTTTAATATAATCTAAATTATTAATATAATAATAAGAACCATATACAACATTTTCAACTAAAGCCAAAGTTTCACCATCTTCATTTAAAAAATCATTAAAATGATGATAAATATATAAAGATGCAGTTAAAAACATTCTTAATGTATTTATTGTATCAAAAGTTGCTACTTCTTTTCTAATTGTATCATATGTTGATATAATAAAAATATATCTTTCTGTTAATTTTTGTTGATATTCTTGATTATAATTTGCTGAATGTTCTAATATTTCTTTTAAAGGATTTATACATAAAAATAAGAAATCATTATATGAATAATCACATGTTTCACCAAAACATAAAATATTTACATTATATTGTCTGTATTTTAAATTTACACCTGCAAGAAAAAAACAATCTGCTGAAACTTTTGAAAAGTTAAAAAATAAATTTTCTTCTAAAAATGTATCTACACCGGAAAATTTCTTTTTTATTTTAAGACAATCAATTAATATTAAAACAATTGAAGCAATACTAAATAAAAAAAGTATAATTTTCATATATATAATAAATAAAGGTTGTTCTTTATTCATAATACCAAATTTTAATTTATTAAATGAAGAATTATCAATTGAAGAATTAGAAGACATTAAAGAATTATGTGTTAGTTCAAAATTAGCATTATCATTATTTATTTGATTTTCATCTTCTTTTTTATCAACAACTTCTTTTTCATTATTTTTATTTTCATTATTTTTTTCATTATTATTTTCATTATTATTTTGTGGATCAGTTATTTGAAATTTAATTGCTTTTACTTTTTCTTTATAATCAACTTGATTAATAACTGAATTATTAAATAAAGATATTTTAGTTTCATTTACATTTAAATTTTTTGATTTATTAACTTCATTTATATTTATTATTGTATTAATGTCTTCATTTATTAAACCATTTTCAATTAATAATTTATAATAATGAAATTTTTCATTTAAAAAACTTTTTTTTATTATTTTATAAAATACATTATAACTTTTTCCTGAAAATTTTTTAGATAATTCTAATAATAATTCTTTATATTCTTGATTATTTACTCCAATTATTGTTTTTCTATTTCTTAAACTTGCTTTTGTTGTTGATTCATGTTGATTATGATTAATATGAACTTGTTCTTCAGATATTAATTTACCTGAAATTTTTATTTTATTTATTATTACTTCTACTAATTTTTCATTATCAGTATTATCAATTAAATTTGGAAATAAAATTGCTTTTAATTCAGTATTTTCTTTTTTCAATTTAAATTGTTCATTTTTATATTCAAGTTGCATTAAAATTTCAGGTATAATAATTCCAATATGATGACCAATTATACTTGAATTTAAATCATAAACTTTAGATGAATTAACTGCAAATTCAGTTTCATTACTAATAGAATAAGCATCACTTAAACAATTAATTTTAAAATCTTTATCTAAAATCATAATAAATGATTTATCTTGTAATTTATCAATATTTAAAATATAAATTAATCCATATGATAAATTTGGTAAACATTTAACATAAATTGATATATTATAAAGACAATTATTTTTTCCTTTTAAAATCATTTTAATTTTTTTTGTAAATATATCAATTAAATTAGAATATTTAACAGATTCATCTTCAATTTCTTTATGAAATTCAGATATAATAGAAGGCATAATATCATAAATATATAAATTAATAATTTCTTTTGGTAAAAAATTAAATAAAATACCAAAATTAGGAGTTGAATATAAAATTTTTCCTCTTAATGCATATCCATCAACTAATATAATTGAAGAAACATCTTTATTAAATAAACTATAATATAAATTATTTTTTTGACTTAATAATGAATTTCTATATTGAATAAATTTTTCTTCTTCTTTTTGTGCAAGTTCTGCATCTTGAATTATAGTATCTATATATAATAAATAATCTCTTTCATTTTCTTCACAAAATGGATTTAATTTCATAATTTTAGTCCATAAATCAGTTATTTCATATCTTAATGTTAATATTTTTTCTCCAGTTTCCATAAAAGATGAAGTTAAATTTTTATTAGTTTGATTATTTTTTAAAAAATCAAAATAATCAATTTGACTACAGGTTGCATCATATATTTTTAATTTAAAAAGATCTAAATAATTATTATATACAATTACACTTCCTAATTCAACATGTTTTATTGATTCTTTTGTTCCTGTTCTAGATAATTTATACATTTGATATTTTTTTATTTTTTCCATTAATAAATATTTTAAATACATAGTTTTATGATCAGAAACTTTAATTTGAGAACATAATAAAGCTGCATATGTATAATTTTCTAATTTATTTACTAAGAAATAACAAATTATTAATAACATATCATTTTTTATTGATGGTTTTTCAAAAAAAAATTCATATATTAAAAAAGTGATATTATAAACTTTCAAAAGTGGAGTTTCTTTATTTCCAAATTTTTTTATAAGATATAAATTATCTAAAAATTTTTGATATTGTTCATTAAGTTCTATTGAACTTGTTAAATATTCTTCAAAACTATTTATTATTCCTTTTAAAAGGACTTTTGATTCAATTATATTTTCATTTGCTTTCTCTAATAAATAAAAACTAAACATTTCTACATATTTTACACTATTAGAATCAAAAATCATAGATTCTGTTAAACATTTCATTATTGTATTATGATAATTGATATAATTAAAAAATATTATTATTGACCAACCAATCATTAGAAGAATTAAAATATTTTTTACTTCAAATAATTCTTTGATAATTAAAAGTATTAAATACCAAATTATAAAATACCATCCATTAATTGAAATAATATTTAACAAATGATTAAAATAAAAAACCTTTTTATGAAAATAAATAGCAATAATAAGACAATTTAAAAGAATTAATAATTTATATATTAATCTATATATTTTTTCATCATTTAGTAAATGAAAAAGTATATATGAAAAAAAAAAACACATTTCTGATAAAATATTTTCTAAAGTTTCATAATAACAATTAGTTCTACATAAAGAATTTTTATCTTGAATTGTTCCAATTTCATAATAATATAAAGATAAAAAAAAAGAATATATAAGTAATGTTATTAATAAAAATAATGTAATAACTAAATAAATTAAATGTTCTCCTCCATAACATTTAATTTCAAGAAATTTATGTTTTCCATTTTTACAATTTATGATAATTGTCATAATATTTATTAAAGGACAAAGACCATAATTATTTAAAACTAAATTTAATATATTTAATGCTTTAATAGGAAATTTGAAAAAATTATTATGTTTATAACAAAACGTAACAATAATTAAATAAATAATACAGAATAACAAAATAAGACAAAAAAAAATACAAATGAAAAGTCTTGATTTATAAGTATTTTTATCTATTGCATTTCTATGTGGAGTCAATACATATTTAATTGAATTAAATAATTTTATAACATAATCATTTTCTGTTAAATCAATTGGCATTTTTGTAAAACTACATGCCATAAGTTGAAGAAAAAAAATTAATTTTAGAAATATAAAAATCAATTCATTATTTATTTTATAACTTAACATATTTTCAAATATTTGAAATATTATTATTATTCCTTTTTTTGAATAAACATCTAAATGTTGCATTGTTTCTCCTAAATCAATATATTTTATTACATTATCTTCTATCATTTTTTTGAGCAATTTAAGTATTTATTTTTTTCTTGATTATGAACAAATTAAAAATAAAATATAAATAAAAATATAATATGTGGAAATGTTTTATTATGGATTTATTAATATAAAATAATTAAAAAAATAAATCATTATATCAATTAATATTAATTATTTATTAAAATAAAAAAAAATATATATAATTAATTAATATAATATAATACATTTTAATGATTTCAAATCAAAATAGAAATGTTAATCTAATAAATTCAAATCAAATAGTATTATCATCAAGTTCACAAATAAAAACAAATCATAATAAAAATAGTGAATTAAAAAAAGCAATAAAAATGGCTTTGCAATTAAAAACAAAAGTAGATGAATATGAATCAGAAGAAAATAAAAAATGTATTTGTGGTGGTAATTATTTAAAAGGAATATATAATTATAAAGATATTATTGTTTGTGATACTTGTCATAGAACAAAATTCTTTAAAAGTATAATTGAAAAAAAATATGAAAGTTCAAGAAGAGATTTTTCTTTAAATCAAAATGAACAACCTAAAAAATTATTTTATAGTAAAAATATTGAACTTTATAATAAAAATAATGTAAAAAATAATTCAGTTTATAGAAAACCTATTGTTAAATTACCTTTTGATCTTTCTCGAAGTTTGAGTAAAAATAAAACATCAATTGAACAATATGAAAAGAAAAAAGGAAATTTATTAAATACAGTAAATGATTTAACTTTTAGATCATTATTAAAAAATTATTACGCAAATACAATAGAAACTCAAAAAGAAATTTCTAAAAATAATGAAGAAAACAATAAAAATAACAATAATGATAATAATAAAAATAATAATAATAATTATGAAAATGAAAATAATGAAAGAGATGAAAATGAATATTATGAATTATCTTCTGATTTAAATATGAATGAATATAAAATGTTAAAATTAATTGGAAATGGTTCATATGCAAATATTTATTTAGTAGAACATATTAAAACAAAAATACAATATGCAGTAAAGAAAATAATAACAGATGGTGAAAATGAATTAGAAAAAATAAAATTAGAAATAAATATAATAAAAGCTTTACAAGAATTAGATAAACAAAATAAATATTTTGTGCATATATATAAATATTCTATTAAAAAATTAGATGTAACTTCAAATTCAATTTATTTTTTAATGCCATTAGCAATTTCAGATTGGGGAAAACAAATACAAAATAATAATATATTTTTCAATGAAAAAGCACTAATTAAAATATTAAAAAATAGTTCTGCTGGATTAAGTATAATGCAATATAAAAATATAGCACATCGAGATATTAAACCACAAAATATTTTAATGATGAATAATGGAAATTATTTATTATGTGATTTTGATGAATGTATTTTTGTAAAAAAAGCTTATGGAAGTTTTGATATAAGAGGTACTGAAATGTTTATGAGTCCAATTCTTGAAAATTCAGTTTATTCAGGAAATAAAAAAGCAAAGTTTAATATTTATAAAAGTGATGTTTATTCTCTTGGTTTATGCTTTGTTTATGCTATTACTAAAGAATTTGATATTTTAAATAAAATTAGAAAATGTAATAATGATGAAATGAATAAAAATTTAATTTTAAATAATATTGCAGGTGAAGAAGAATATACTAATAATTTTATTTCTATTATTATGAGAATGATAGCTTTTAATGAAAAAGATAGAGTTGATTGTATACAATTAAATTCATTAGTAAATGAATCAAATTTATAAAAATATATATTTTATTTAATAAATTATATTTATATATATAAATATTGAAAATATAAAAGAAAACATAATAATTTTTTTTTATTAACAAATTTCTAACACATATTTAAAAATTACCAATATATAATTTTTTTAAATTTTCCTTTATAAAATAATAATTAAAACACTTTTTCAAAAACAAAATAAAAAAATTTATTACTCAAAACAAGCATCAATTTCTTTTTGCATTTTCCCTTCTCTAATTTGTAAAATAGGTAAATGTCTATTTCTATTTTCATCATTTTGATATTTCCTAGCAAAAACAATTCCAAATTTTTTTTCATTACCAGCATTTTTCCCAATCCAAATAATAATACAATCTCCTCTATCAATAAGAATAGTATCATCACTTTTCAAATTTTCTTTCCCAAAATTAATTTCTTTCATTTCAATTTTTCCATCATTATCATTTAATAACATCATTTTATTATGACAACCTTTTTTAATTCCAACTTCATTTTCTTTTATCCTTAATCTCCTTCTACTACTTTTAAGTATAGTTTTCTTATGTTTATTATTTTCAAAAATTTGATTAATTAAATCATCATTTTCTCCTTCTTCAACTTCTTCAATAACAGGTTTTCCACCTCTTTCATTTTTTATTTTATTACAAAGAGTACTCCCATGAAATTTCTCAAATCCATTTGAAAGACTTCCTCTCCAATTAATTAACTTTAATCCTAAATCAAAAATAAAAACGTCTTCATTATTCATTGATTCTTCACAAAAGGGAACTTCATTTGCAGTAATACATTTACCAACTCCTTTAACATGTAATAATTTAGGAATATATTTTTCAGGTTCAACTTTTTTGAAACCTGATTCAATTCCTCCTTGAAGTATTTTAATGTTATCAAAGTAAGATAAAAATAAAGGAGATTCAAAATTTTGTTCTTCGTAAATTAATGTCATTTCATTATTAAAATAATCATTTAATTCTACTATTTTATATGCTCCTGTTCCACTTTCATCACATGTTGAATCCATTCCTACCCACATATGAGCATTGTAATCTAAGGATTCTGATAAAGGATCTTTTGTTATTGATAATATTATGTAAGTGTCTCCTTGATAAAATGTTCCATATTGATCTTTTGGCCATGGTTTTACTGAAAATTTTTCTATTCTCCATATGTAGAATGATGGCTCTTTTTTTATTTTTTTCCATTCAGACTCACCTTCTGCTCTTTGGAGACGAAGGGCTTTTTCGTATATTGAACCTAACATTGCTAAGTTTGTGTCTTCTAATAAAAGTTCTGAGTCCATTTTTCTTTTTTTTTTTTGGTTTTTTTTTATTTTTTTTTTTAAAAGAAAAAGTTTGTTATATGATTATTTTTTTTTATTATTATTTTAATAATTATTTTTTTTTTTTAATGATTAATTTTTTTTTTAAAATTATATTTTTTTAAAAAATTATTTTTTTTATTATGAAAGATATAATTATTAGATTTGGTTTTTTTATTTTGTTTGTTTTCAATTTTTGCTTTAGTGAACCTATTATTCCTGAATCTGCTTTTCAGGAAGTTAAAAGTTATGAGACTTTTTTTTTTTCTTTAAATAACGAAACTTATGAAGGATATTTCAAGTTTAAAAATAATAATAATGAAAAGGATTTAGTATTTAATTTAGAATTAGGAAATGGATATTCTGTAAATTGTTTAGCTTATTCTTCTCCAGAACAAATTAAAAAAAAAGATAATATTTATATTGATTATGAATTTAATTTTACTTTAGATAAAAAAGATATATATTTTTCTAAAAAAGAAAATAAAATGTATTATTTTGTTTGTGTTACTTATGAAAAATTTTATTATAATGATTATATTACAATATTTAATGAAGTTGATAATGTATTATTAAATGATAATATTCCTTTTTCAATTAAAAAGTTTTATTCTTTAAATTCATATACTATACTTTTTAAAGGAAATAATGATGAAAAAATAATTTTATTTTTTAATTCTAAAAATCAAACATTTAATCAATCAATATCAATAAATATTGATGATAAAGATGTAGAAATAATAAAAGAAACTAAATTTAATAGAACATATAATTCAGATTTTAAAAAAGGTTCTAATTATAAAATTACAATTACAAGTTTTGAAAAAAGTTATTCTGAAAATCATGAAACAATAATGATATATAAACAAAAAAGAGATGTTTTATTAATTGAAGAAAATTCAAATATTGTTAAAAGTTATATTAATGGTAATATTTATAATTTTTATGTTGATGTTGATGATTATAATAAAAATGAAGAAGGTATAATCTCTTTTAAATATAATTACTATTCGGCTGAACATAAAATGTTTTCATATATTTATGGAAAGATAATAAATTTAGAAAATGATACAGATGAAACTTTATTAAAAAATATGCCTTCAAGTAAAGAAGATCAAGAATTTATTTATGAAAAATATGAAAAATTAGATACTATTTATCAAATGTATTTTTGGAAAAATAAAGAAAAAGAAAGTGGAAAAAAATCATATTTATTAATTCAAATTGAATTAAATGATCATGATTTATATTTCGAACATGAAAACTTTACAATTTCATTAAGTAAAAGAGTAAAAGAACTGAACTTTTCACATGGATTATTTAATTTCACACAAATAATACATCTTAAAAATTATGTTCCTCAATTATATTCATTTAAAATAGAAAAAAAAAATAAATATTCATATGTATTTTATGTAAATAATGATGTAGGAAGAATTTATAATGGAACATTAATTGTAGAAGATAAAAAAATAAGAGAAAGTTTAAAAAAGCAATTATATGTTATTTCAAAAGGAACAAATGATGTTGATTTATATACAATTCAATTATTTAGTTTTGAACAAGATATTAAAGTAAGAATTGAATCAATTGAATCAGAAGTATTATATTTTAATGATTTATATAGACCAATAATATCTTTTTCAAGAGAATTAATGAATTGTCAAGTACCATTTTATTATATTGGAAATTATGATATGACTACATTTATTACACATTTATATTTTGAAGAAATTTTTGGAAAATTTAATTTATATTATAAAAATACAGTATTAGATGATGAATCAATTTTAACAAGATCAAATGAAAAATATTTACAAAATATATCTTTTCCTTTATTAATTTCTCATATTGATATTATAGAACTTAAATGTAAGTCTCCTGGATATTTTAATATTCATTTATTAAATGATAAAATTCCTACTTCTGATTTTGATAATGGAAGATTTATTAATTTTCTTACAAAAGGTTCTCAAACTCATTTTAAAATTCCAAATATTACAAATATGAATATTGAATTATCATCTCCTTTAGGAACTGAAATTAATATTGAATTAAATGGTACAATAATTAATTTAAATAATACAAAAAAAACTTATCATTTGAAAAATGTAACAAAAAAAGAAAAAGAAGAAATGATTATTGTAACTAAAGAAGATACAATATTTGATATTAAAATAGGTCATCAGAATTTATTTAAAAAAATCAAAAAAAATGAAACAAAAACAAAAGATAAATTCATAATTTTTGAATTAGAAAAAAATATAAATTATAAAACTTTTGAACTTAACTTAACAAATATTACAAGTGTATATTCTTATTATTTAATGAAAGGAGATTCTGATTTTGCTTCTGATCCACAATATTCTCCTTCATTTGGTTTAATAGAAAAAGATAATTTTAAAATAAAATTAACAAATCCTTATGATAAATATCCAAAAACTGAGAATAAAGACATTTATTATCTTGCTTTAGTTTTTAAAAAGGATAATGAAATTAATATTAATCAACAATATTTAGATAAAGAGAAATATAATAATATAACTGAAAAAGAGAATAAAATTTTATCACCTTCAAATAATAAAATGAATATTGATTTAAATAAAGATGAGAAAAAAGATTTAAATATTTTTTCAAAAATATGTGATTATGATTCAATTAAAAAAGTTTCAATTTCATATTATGATGATGAAATTTCACAAATAGATTTAAAAAAGAAAAATATTGAATATTTATCAATAAATAATCCAATGATTCCAATTCAAATAGAAACTCAATATGGAGAAAATATTTCTAATAATTCATATATTGGTGCAGAAATAATTTATTATTATGGTAATTTAAATAAAGCAAAAGTAGATTCTTTAAATGAATTGAATTTAACAATAAATAATTCTTCAAAAGTTATTAAATGGGAAGAAATTAAAGAAAAAAATGTTTCATATGAATTTTATTTTATTGATAAAGAAAGTAATGATTCTATTTATTTAGAAAATGATTGTTTCTTAAAAACATTTAAAGATGAAAATAAAACTAATAAAACTATATTAAAAGATGATAATAAAAAAGGATTTGTTGAATTAAATAGCGTTGAATATAATTTTGAAAAAAAAGGTAAATTTAAAATTAATATTGTTGCAATTATAAATGAAGAAATTCCTTATAGATTAATTTATAAATCAATTGATTTTGATTCAGAATTAGCAAATGGTTCTTATTTATGGTTTATTATTACTTTTCCAACAATTTTAGTTATTGTTATTATTTTAGTTTTAGTTTTAATTAGAGGAAAAAGTAATGATGAAAATATGCCAAATACACAATTATATGATGATAGAACAACTGGATTAATTGATAATGAAAATAACAATAATACAGAAAATGATGTATAAAAGAAATTGGAATATTATCAATTAATTAAATATTAAAAATAATTGAAAAAATAAAACAAATTAATAAAATTAAATATAAATAAAAAAAGAATAAAAATTAAATTATAATTAAATTTTATTTTTATTACAATTTAAATTAACTTAAACAAATAATAAATTTTCAAACTGAAATAATTATTAATTTAAAATAATAATTATATTTAATTTTTTTATTTTAATGATCACTCGATATAAATTTTTAGATTATTTAATATGGTGTGTCCTAAGATTACTTTTATATTCATTTCTAATAACATTTGTAGCATATAATTTCAACGACTTACCAAAATATGCATTAGAATTTAAAATCCAAATGAAAGATGCAGCAAAATATTCAAAATTTACTTGGCCAGATTGGATAAATAAACAATTAATTCACCCAATTCCAATATTTAAAAAATTTTTAACAATATGTTTATTATCAGGTTTAGGTGCAACATTTGGTTTTAAAATATTTCAATTTACATCAGGAATATTAGTTTTTGTAATAAGTTTTTTAAAATATCATCCCTTAAGACCATCAGAAATATCAGAAGGAGAAACATATGAAGCTTTAAGTCAAAAATATCCTTGGATTGATACTTTATTAATAGGAATTTTTGGTATTCTTATGATTATTCATTCTTTTATTGAAGTTCCTGAAAGTTGGATTCTTGAAAAAGAATATGTTGAAAAACCAATTGCAGTACTTGAAGAAGATACTGAAGAATATAAACAAAAACAACTTGAGAAAGAAAAGAAAAAAGGTAAAAAAAAGAAAGATTAAAAAAAATTATATTAAATAAGATAAAGTTTTATAATTTATTTAATATTTGTGATAAAATTATTTAAAAAATATAATAAAAATATTTTATTTTTTTAAATTTGAAAAAAAATTATTCCATCATAACACCACTTTTCCATATAATAATATTATTATCAGCACCAGCAGAAGCAATATTTCCATTATTTAATTCAACTATACAATTAACTAAACGATTATGTTCTTTTAAAATTTGTTTTTGAATAAAAGAATTATCTTTTTTTTCCCATATAATAATATTTTTATCTTTAGAACATGTTGCTAAATTTTTATTTTTTAATTGAATAATATGAGTAATTGATTTACTATGAGCATTTTCAATTTCAATATCAAAATTATATTTATTATCTTTTTCAATCCAAAAAACTAAATTATTATCATCACCAGTACTTACTAATCTTCCATCATTTAATTCAATAACACATCTAACTTTACTTTTATGATATTCTAATTTTTGTTCACAAAAAAATTGTTTTTTATTATCTTCTTTCCAAATAATAATTAAATTATCTTCACCACCAGAAACTATTTTTCCATTTTTTAAACTAAAAACACAATAAACTCCTTTTTTATGTTCTGATAATTCTTGTCCAAAAAAAAAATAATTATTACTTATATTCCAAATAATAATTGTTTTATCTTTACTTCCTGAAACTAATCTCCCATCTTTTAATTGAATAATACAAGAAATAATTCCTTGATGTTTTGATAAAGTTGTCTCACATTCATATTCTTTTGAATTTTTATTCCAAATTCTAATTGTATTATTATCTTTTATTGCAGAAGATAAAATTCTCCCATCTGAAATTTGACATAAACAAGTTATTGGTTTTACAAATTGTTCAATTCTTTCTGTATTTATAAAAAGATTTATTTGTTTTTCTTCCCATATTCTTATTGAATAATCTAATGATCCTGATAATAATTTTTGATCTTTTAAAACTAATAAACTTGTTATTTGATCTTTATGACCAAATAATTTACTAGATACACTATATTCTCTTGGAAGTTTTTGATATTCAAATTTTAAATAAAAAAGTTCATCTGTTGATTTTTTTAAAATATCTGCTTGATTTTTTATTATATTTAATTGATCAAACATTTTTTTATTATATGTTAATTCCATGTTTATAAATTCATAATTTATGTTTATTAAATATTTTAATAAGAATATATCTTCACATTTTTCCATATTTGAATAATCAGTATAAAAATTCCAATAAAATAATTTTAAAATATTTAAAGACATTGAACCTTGTTCATACTTTTCTTTTATATTTTTTGCATATTCTGCTCTTATTTTAACTAAATTATTAATTAAATCATTTATATTATTAATTGTATTATTAATATCATCTTGTATTTGATTTTTGAAATTATTTGCTACTTTTTCAAAATTTATTATAAATTCTTCAATTGATTTAAATCTTAATGGCATATGTTTTATAAAATCTTTATATAATAATGCATATTTTGAATTTTCTATTGTTTTATGTGATTTATGTTTATCTCCTTTACACATTTCACAAATATACATTTGGCAATTTTTACAAAAAAAATTTTGTTTTAAATTATGTGATGAACATATTTCTCTTTCATTATATGAGAATTTACTATTTTTATTATTTTGTTCATTTTGTGCTTTTAATTTTAACATTTCATTTATTTGTTTTAAATCCATTTCTAAATAACCATTTTTACAAGTACAATTAATTCGACAAATTTCCATATTTTTAAAATCTTGAATATTGTTAACAAACATTAAATGAAATAAACAATTTAAACAATATGAATGATTACAATTAAAATCATATTTAATTGATTGAATTAACTTTGTTTGTTTACAAGTATAACAATAAATAGTCTCCAAAGGTCCTTGCATATTTTCCTTAATTTAAATATATTAATGATATATATTCATTTTTAAAATTTTTTTTTATAAATAAATAAATAATGAACAATAATGATGAAAAATATAAAAAATTCTTTTATAACACAGAAAATTTAGAAAATGTTTATAATATATTAAAAGGAGATGAAAAACAATTAAAAAAAGAAACAGTGAAAAAATTAATTCAAGATTTTGAAGGAGTAGAATATGATGAAGTAAATGATAATAATATTTCATCAAATGTAAATTATAAAATTAATAATTCAAATAATGATGATGTTTCAAATAATAATGATTCAAATTACGATGAAAAAAATAGTTCTGATTATATTTCATTTGAAGAATTTTGTTCAATTTTTAAAAAAATTTATGAAAATTCAAGAAATCCAGAAAAAATTTTTTTAGAAGGATATTGTTACATGGATAAAGATAAGTAAAAAAATATTTTATAATAAATATTAGGAAAAGTTATTTAGATATTGAAGATTTGAAAAGAGTTAATAAATTATTAAATCAACATTTTACTGAAGATGAATTAGAAGGTCTTTTAGAATTAGCAGGAAAATCTGATGGAAAAATTACTTTTGAAAATTTTACTGATTTCCTCAATAATGAAAATTAAAATAAAAGTAAATAATAAATTTAGATTTTTTAATGTTTAAATATATTTTTTATATTTTATTAATTATATGAATTTGAAATTAAATGGAAAAAAAAAATTAAATAATGCTTCATACAATTAAAAATCCAAAAGAAGATTTTAATTTATTATTCTTAAGTGAAAATGAATTTATAATTAATTCTTTATATTGTAATTTTTATCATTCAAAATTTAATTTCTTTGAAAAAGGAATATTTCACTTAACAACAAAAGGTTTAATTTTTCAACCTAATGAATTTTGTTTACCAGTTTATTTATTTAAATTTAAAGATAATCTTCAAATCAAATTTTATACTTTAGATGATATTTATTCAGTAATTCAAAAAGATAATTCAATAATAAAAGACTCAGTTAAACAAAATACTTATGTTGGTAAAAATGTTTTAATGAGACAATTAACAAAAAAAAGTTTAAATAATAATTTAAGTGAATCACCAAAATTAAAAAATTCATCTTATAAAAGAAATTCATATACTGCAAATTATACAAGTAAAAGAGCTTCTGAAGGAATGAAAGAAGAATCAAATATTAATCAAAATATAAATTGGAATAATTTTAAAATGGGAGATTTTTCTGAGTGTTTAAATTTAATTGTTTGTGGGAATAATAATAAAAGAAAAGAAAATATTTTAAATAATCAAATTAATATTATAGATAATAAAAATATTAAAAATAATAGTAGTAATATAAATCAAATAAATACTAATATTAAAATATTTTCAATGGATATTAATCATTTTTTTAATGATAATTCACTTAATTTAAAATCATTTTATGAATTAATTAAATTTTTAAAAGAAGAAGTAAAAGATTCAAATAAATATAATTTTTTACTTTTTACTATTAATAAATATGAATGTGTATCAAGAGTACAAATTGGTATATATGAAAAAGAAAAAAATCCATCAACATTCTTTTTTATTATTGAAGGAATAAAAAAAGAAATTCAAAATTTTAATGATAATAGAAAAATAATTAATGAAATATTACATTATAGAAACTCATATGATGATATAAGAGAAATAAATAACTTTATAAAGAAAAAAGTAAATGAAATATATGAAAACCCAAAAAATGAAATTTATATAAATAATAATCAAATACAATTTAAATTAAAAACAATGAGACTTTTACCAGAAGGAAATCAATATGGAATATTAATATGTAGTAAAAATCCAAAATATGATAGTCATTACATAAGATTTTATCCAATAATAAACAATTACAAAAGAAACAATTTAACAATTCAATTAAATAAAATAGAAGCAATAATAAAATATAGATATTTATATAAAAACAAAGGATTAAATATATTATTATATTATTCAAAAAGAAGTAAAATTTTCATATTTGAAAATGAAACAGATTGTGAAAAAATAGAAGAATACTTACAAAAAAATTCTCCAAATATAGATAAATTATATACAAATATAAAACATCATTCAGATTTATGGACAAGAGGTTTAATTTTAAATTATGATTACTTATTATATTTAAATTTCATGGCAGGAAGATCATTTAATGACTTATCACAATATCCAGTTTTTCCTTGGATTTTATCAAATTATGAAGGTGATGAAAACTTTGATTTAAATAACGAAAAAAATTATCGTGATTTATCAAAACCAATTGGTGCATTAAATCCAGATAAATTATCAAAATTTAATGAAAAATATTTAAATAATAAAACAAATATAAATCAACCTGAAAATATATTTTTATATCCAATTCACTATTCATCACCATTAATAATAATGTTTTATTTAAATAGACAATTCCCAAGATTTCAATTACAAATGAAAGGAGGAACATTTGAAAATGGAATAATGGATGGAATAAAAGAATTTTGGGAATATTTATATTCAGAAGGTAATGATGTAATGGAATTAATACCAGAATTTTTTGAAGGTGATGGTGAATTTTTATTAAATTATAATAATTTATTATATGGTCAAAAGAAAAAAAATTCAAATGAAAATATGAAATTAATACCAGATGTTATTTTACCAAAATGGTCAAAAACACCAATGGAATTTATTAGTATTAATAGATGTGCTTTAGAAGGAGATTATGTATCAAATAATTTAAATAATTGGATTGATTTAATTTTTGGTTATAAACAAAAAGGCGAAATGGCAGAAATGCATGAAAATTTATTTAGAATTAATACTTATGATGATTATAATTTAGATAATGTTAGTGAAAATAAAAAATATAATGAAATTAATAATATTTTACTTTGTGGTCAAACGCCAAAACAAATTTTTATTTATGCTCATCCTAAAAAAAAAAATATGGATTTATTGTGTTATGAATTACAGTCTAATCCTAATGATGCTTTACTAAAGTTTAAAAAAGAAAATGAAAAGTTAGAAAAAAATTATAAAAAAATGGTTAAGAAGAAATATGAAGAAAATGAAAATATGATTAATGAATTTAAAGAAATTGAAAAAAGAAAAATTGAAGAAATTGAAAATATTAAAAATACTTTTGGTAATACAGAAAAAAAACAAAATGAAATTATTGAAAAGTTAATTGGTAAAAATGAAAAATTGAAAAAAGATTTTGATATTTATGATAAGAATAAAGATATTTTTGTAAATGATTATATTAATAGATTAGAAAAAGAAAATAATGAAGAAATGAAAAAAAAGTTTTCTTCTCCTCAAAAGATTATTGAATATATTAGAGAAATGGAAAAAGAAATTAATAAATATAAAATAAGAGAAATAGATTATAAAGAAGAAATTGAAAAAAAAACAAAAGAAATAGAAAAATATACATTAATTCAAAATGACTTAAAAAAGCAAATAGAAAAATTAGATAATAAAATATCTTTATCAGAAAAATTAATTAAAAATGAAAAAAATAAATAAATTATAATAAAATATGAAAATAAAAACGACTCTAAAAAAATTGATAATTTTCATTTATAATGATTATATTAATATTATTATAATTTAAATAAATACAGTTATTAATTTAAAAAGTTCTTATTATTTTAAATAAATAATATAATTAAAAAAATCTATAAATCATTTCCCTCCTAAAATAATAATATAAATACCAATTAAAGTAAATTATATATAAAATTAGATTGAAAATTAAAAATTTAAAATATAATAATATAATGATAAGAAATTTTGAAATTGGAAATATTATATGGGCAAAAATACAAGGTTATCCTTGGTGGCCTGGAACAGTAAATAAATTTTTTAATTTTCTTATTTTAGATAATTGAAATCAAAAATAATTCTGAAAAACCTTATACAATTAATTTTATTGGTGATAAAACTCATGCTCGTTTATCTCAAAATTATATTTTTGATTTTAATTTAGGATTTGAAAAATTTTCAAAAATCAAAAATAAAAAGTTAGAAAATGCTATTAAAGAAGCTTTAAATTTGATTAATAAAACAAAAAAGATCAATCAATGTTTTTTGGTTGAAAAAGATAAAAAAGAAAATTTAAATCAAAGTGAAAACATTGAAAATTTAAAAATTAAAAAGAATAAAAGTGAAAATGTTGAAATTGAGTTAATTGATACTGAAGAAAGTTCTGTGAAAAAAAATGATTATTTAACAAAAAAGAAAAAAAGGAAGATTGAAAAGCAAAATATTATAAAAAAAGAAAAAGAAAAAGAACTTATTTTTAAAATTCAAAAATATTTCATTTATATATATGATTTAATTAAAAGTAAAAATATGCAAAAATTAGAAAAAGAAAAAAATTGTTTAATGAAAATATTAGAATATTTATCAAAATATGTTCCAGAGAATATTTTTACTTATTTAAATGAAACTAATATTTGTAAAATGATTTTATTCTTTAATGATACTATTGATTTTTATGATATTAATTTTAATTTAAAAGTTAAAGAAGCTCAACAAAATATTCAAAAACTATTTTTATGTGAATTACTTAATCAAGAAGATAAAAATTGTTTTTATGAAGATTTGAAATAAATAAAAATTATATAAAATTAAAAAATTTTTTTTATTGCATTGTATTAAAGAATAATATTTAATTAAAAATAAATAATAAAAAATAATAAAAAAAATTTATTTATATTCCGATCGGGATTGATTTTTATTCAATCTTAACATTTTAGTAAAAATGAACTAAATAGATTTTCAAACAAATTTATATCCTTTGAAAAATAAGAATCTCATTCTTTATTTATTAAATACATAAATATAAATAAATTTTAAGGCTTTATAAAAAAATACAAAAAATATTATTTTTTCACTAATTTAACTTTTTAAATTTGTAATTTATAAATTGAATTAATAATTAACGACAAATAAAAAAAATGAAAGTCACATTTAGTGAAGTGAGTTCTAATAAAAAAGATAATATAAACTCCTTCCAAACACCATTTGGATTTACTCCAAATAAGAACAATAATAAAAATGTTTCATTTTATCATCATGATTCTTCATTAATTAAAAATCAATCAAAACCAATTATTATGAATACAAATAATATTTCTTCTCCAATTAAAAAAACACGTACTTTCAATGAAAAAACAAAATTAAATTCAAAAAAAAAAAAAAATGAAACAAAAGTAAAAATATATTATTTTATTTTTTTTCTTTTTATAAAAATAGGGTGATAGATTTATTCCATTAAGAGAAAATACAGAAAATCATCTTTTATTATTAAAAAAAGATATAAATGATCTTCAAATAACAGATTTAAATAATGAAAATTCATGTTTTTCATCAAATTTTATAATGAATAATGCATTATTTGATAGTATTCTTCCAAGAAAAAAAATATCAGATAAAAATTGTCCAGTTAAAAGAAAATCTTCATTACCATTAAATAATAATCATCGTTTATTAAATTTTTCAAAACCAATATTAGAAGATGAAACAAAAGATTCAAATAAATTTCATAGAAAAAGTTCTCAAAATTTAATAAATGACGTAAGAGAAATTTATCAAAATAATGCAGATAAATATAATGATATAATAGAAGCAGAATTTTTTGGTAATGAAAATCATCATCATATACCAAATGAACCAGAAAGAATATTAGATGCTCCTCAATTAATTGATGATTATTATTTAAATTTATTAGATTGGGGTAATCAAAATATTTTATCAGTTTGTTTAGGTCCATCAGTTTATTTATGGAATGCAAATAATGGTCAAACTCATTTATTAACAACATCAATTAATAATGAAAATATATGTTCAGTTTCTTTTATGAATAATGGTTCTTGTTTAGGTATTGGACATAATAATGGAATAACTGAATTATGGGATATTGAAAAAAATAGTAAAATTAGAAATTTAAATGGTCATTCAAATAGAGTTTCATGTTTAAATTGGAATTGTTATTTATTATCAACAGGTTCAAAAGATTCATTAATATTAAATCATGATGTTAGAATTAAAGAACATATAATACATAAATTAATAAATGGACATAATAAAGAAGTATGTTCATTAAAATGGGATAATGAATTTAATATTTTAGCATCAGGTGGTAATGATAATATAATTTGTTTATGGGATATTAAAAAATCTCAAAATCAAAAAAATTCAATTTGGAATTTATTTGAATCAAAAAATTCATTTCAATATAATAATAATATAAATACAACAATAAATCCATTATATACATTTACTAATCATATTGCAGCAGTTAAGGCTTTAGCTTGGTCACCTTGGCAAAGAGGAATTTTAGCTTCTGGAGGAGGAAAAAAAGATCATAGTATAAAATTTTTTAATGCTGAAAATGGTCAATTAAATTATTCTATTGATACTGGAAGTCAAGTTTGTCAATTAATATGGAATAAATATGAAAAAGAATTAATTTCTAGTCATGGTTATTCTAAAAATCAAATTTGTGTTTGGTCTTATCCTAAAATGAATAAAATTGCTGAGTTACATGGACATATGAATAGAGTTTTATATTTAAGTATGAGTCCTGATGGTTGTACTATTGTTTCTGGAAGTAGTGATGAAACTTTAAGGTTTTGGAATATTAATGATAGGGAAAAAGTTTTTGAAGGAAATAGAAAAAATATTCAAGGATTTGATTTTGGGAATTTTATGAATATAAGATGAATGAAGAGAAGGTTTTTTTAATAGTTTTTTTTATTTGTTTTTTTTTTTTTTAGTTTTTTTTTTCGTTTTTTTGATTTTATTTGTTTGGTTTTTTTTTATTTTTATTGAGTTTTTTTTTGTGATGTTTTTTATTATGTTTTTTATTTATTATTTGATAATTGACAATAATAATTTTTTTCAGATTAATAGTTGTATATAATATTTATAATTTATGTATTTAATATTATTTTATATATGGTTTTATAATGATATTATTTTTATTTAAAAATTTTTTTATTACAATTTTTTTAATTTATTTATACATTTATTAATTGTTAAAAATTTTTTTTTTAATTAAAAATGAGTATAAATCTCTTATTACTTATTTTATCGTTTCTTTTTTCCAAAATAAAAACAAAAGATACATTAAGTTTATGTGAAAAAGAGGTTCCTCCAGTAACTATTGAACAATGCAATATTCATAGTGGTGATCAACAAAATATAAAATGTTGTTATGTTTCATTTAAATCTGCAGGAAGATATTATTCTCAATGTAGACAAATATTAAATATAGGAGATGAAATTTCAAATTTTAAATCTAAGTTAGAAAAAGCAGATTATTCAAGAGTATACATTCAATGTTCATCTAATTATATTTCATTTATAAAATCTATTTTTCCAATATTATTATTTTTATTTTAAGTTTCTAATAATTTTTTTTGTAGTTTATTTTATAAAATATTAATTCTCCTTATATATTGTTAAAATTTAAATAAAAAGAATTTTGATTATTTATCTCTTTTTTATTTATTAAATTATAATCTAAAAAAATAAAAAATTTCCTAAATTTGAGGCCCAAAAAAAAAAAAAATAAAAATACAAAAATTTACTCATCATCATCTTCCTCATTTTTCTTCTTACTTTTTTTACTTTTCTTTTCCTTAACCTTCTCAACTTTTTTATCTTTTTTATCTTCTTTATCTTCATTTTCATCATTTTCATCATTTTCATTATTATCTTCATTCTCATCTTTCTCATCATATTTCTTAATAACATTTTTTCTTTTATAAATCCCACTAACAACAGCATGTCCTCTTTCATAAGGTTCAAGAGTGACTTGTTCCTTAGCATAAAGTCCAAAAGTTTTAAGAACTTTAATTTGATTAGAGAAAACAACTTCAGGTTCCAAAGTACTATCAACACAATTAGCTTTAATAGAAAAAACAAATCCTCCTTTATCTTTTAAAAAATGTTCAGCATTAATTCCAATAATTCTAGCTTGATCAGGTTGAGCAACATCAGCAAAAATACAATCAACAAGAGTAGGAATTAAAAATCGATAATTATAAGGTTTTCTAGCATCATCAATAATAGGAACTAAATTAGGTCTTTTTTTTGCCATATTAATAAGATCTCTTCCACTTCTTTTTGATATTTCAACACCATAAACAATACCATCTTCACCAATTAAATCACTTACATGTGATATTGTAGTTCCATTTGCTGCTCCTAAATAAAGAACTTTTGAACCTGGTTTCATATAAATTTTTTCTATTCCATTTACAATAGCTGCTCCTAATTTTGAACGAAAAATATTCCATACACGATATTCTATTTTTTTTGGTTGTGTATTTGTACCATCTGGAAGAGATGTTTGTTCTTCTATTGTTACTCTTTTTTCTCCATATACACTCTCACCTGGATTCATATTTAATGTTACTAATGAATCTTCTTTTCCTGTTTTTAATATGAAAATTCCTTCTAAACGATGATTTGTTATTGTTGTTTTTGGCTTTGAAAATTTTTTTGAACCTATTCCACCACGATTACCACGACCACCACGAAATTTACCTCCTCCACGATTGTTATGTTGTTGATTACCACGATTTGAGGATTTGAATTCTTTTCCCATTTTGGAAATTTTTTTATATGTTTTTTTTAATGATAAATAAATTAAATTATAATATTATTTTTTTTTTTTAGTTTTTTTAATTTGTAAATTTATATTATTATTTTTTATTTATTCTTTATATTTTAAAAAAAAAAAATTAAGTATTTTATATTATACATTACTTTTTTTTTCGATTTAGTTGAAATCTTTCTAATGATTCGTCACTTTCTAAATAATTATTTGCATAAAAAAATAAATTTTCATCTGGAATTGATTGTAATGTAATATGATCATCTCTATTATAAGCAGCTCTAACACTTAATTGTTCACAAACTAAAGAATATTTATCATTAGTTCCAGTACTATTTGAAATATTAGCTGAATTTTTAATTTTTTTTTCATAAGTATTATTATTAGTATCTAACTTTAATATATTATGTGATTTATTTTTATTTTCTTTAAATTTATAAGACTCAACTATATTATTTTCATTTTTATTTTTATCTTTATCTTCATATATAATATAATTATTTGAATTATTATTACTTTGTGAAGTAAAATCTGAATTTGATTGTAAATTTTTATTATAAATAATAGAAAATTTACTTCTTGCATTTTTTGCTGAATTTGATGAGAATTCATTTGGTGGACTAACATTATTAAAACTATTTAAAAATAATTGTTCATTAGAATCAATTGGTACTGTATTAATATTTTTTGATATTCTTCCTGCTAAAATTCCTTCTGGAATATTTTTTTGTTTTTCAGTTTGTGGACTTCTATATTGATTATAATGAAAAGTTAATTTTGAATTTAAATCACTAAAATTATTCGAATATAATATTTTACTACTATCATTTTTATTTAAATATTTATTTGATAATGATAAAGGAGAAATTGATTTTGTTAATGTATTATAAAAAGATGAATTTCCAGAATTAAATATTGATTTTTCTTTATTTTTTTTTACATTATAAGAAATTGAATTATTATATTCATAATTTACATTAATTGAACTATTACTTTTTTCTAAAGTATTTGTTAAACAATTTCTTTTAACTCTATTAAATTGAGTTATTTTATTATTTAAAAGAAATGAATTATCATTATAAAAGTTAAAATTTCCTTTATTTATTTTTGGATGAAATGGACAATTTTCATTTTCTTTTAATTGATATAATAATTTTAAAGCTGATAAATAACTTTGTTTATATTTTGCATCTTCATATAATCTATTAAATGCATCATTTGGATTTATAAAATATAATTGATTTAAAGATTTATTTTTTAATAAAGTTTTTTTATTTTTCTTTTTTAATGTGATTATAAATTTCCATTTATAAAAATAGTGTAATAATTTGTTTCTTGAGAAACGAGAATAAGTTGATAACAATTTTCTAAATTGGATTTTTATTTTCTTATCATCATTATAAATATATTTATCAAAAATTGATTTTGCTAATTCTAACAAGAAATTAATATGTTTTATTTTTACCATTTGAATTCGAGTTAATCATTAATTCTCCTAAAATTTGTTTTAGTGATTTTAATTCTTTTATTGATTTACAAGTATTTGAAAATAAATTTCTATTTTTAATTATCCCGTTATTTTTTAAAAAATTAGAAAAAGTAAAAAAATAATTTTTCATTTTTATATTATTTTGAAAAATTAAAAAATTGAATATAAAAAAAAATAAATTACATTAATTAATAATTTAATAACATTTATAATTATTTTATATAACATCAATTTCATGTAAAATAATATCAGAAAAAAAATATAAAAAGAAAATAAATTTGATTTGAAATTGTTATCATAATATTAAAAATAAAAAAATTCAAAAAGCATTTTAGATTATAAACAAACTAAAAAATTATATTTTATCTAATCCCAAATTTCAAAATTAAAGAAATTAAAATTAAAATCAATTAAATTAAAAAATAAATGAAGAAAAAATTCAATAACCCACAAAATTCTAATATGAAAAAAACTCCAAAAAACCAAATAAAAAAAGAACAAAAACATAAAATTTCTCCTTTATGTTTTAATAAATGCGTAGAATGGGAATTAATGATATCATATAGTCATAATAAAACAACATATTCTTATGTAAAATAAATTTAATTAAATTAAATATAGAATATTCAAGCAAGAAATATTTACTTTCGTTCTTTAGAAAAAAGCATATTAAATATTTTACAAAGTAAAAAAATAACTGATAAAAATATAATTGAAAATACAAAATTAAATGAAATGTCAACTTCTCAAATGAATAATGATTTTTCTGATGTTTTAAGTATGAAATTTCCATTAGATAATAAATTTAATTATATGATTACAGATGCAAATTTAGGAATAAAAGAAAATTTAAATAATATTTTTTTTCTTGAATTTGACTTACAAAAAAAAGATAAATTAAAAATAATAAGAGAAATAAATAATGATTCTGTTGATAGAGAATTATTTTTTACTTTAAATGGTTATATTCATAATACACCATTATTTACAAATGATTTAAAATTTTCTGTAGAAACAAGAAAATTTATAAAAAGTATTCAATTTAAATTAGATAAATATAAAAATGAATTAATACAAGATTCGCAATTAAATAATAATAATAATCAAATACAAACAAATTTCTTTGCTAAAGTATTATCAAATACAAATTTAGGAATAGAATTTTTTAAACCATGTCATAATATAAAACAACCAGAAAATTTTATGACAAATTTTAATTCAATAGTAAATTCAAAAATAGTAATAAATAAATTATTTCTTGAAGTTTGTATTCCAAAATTTTTTTTAAACAATGGTTTAACATTAAGTACAACATCATTAAAAAATGAATCAACAAACAAAGATCAAGTTAAAGATATAGAAATAGATCAATTTAAAAAATCTCAAAATGAAAATAATATAAACATAAATTATAATTTAAATAATAATCAAAATCAAAATTTATATTCAAAATCATCATTAAAAGAAAAACCAATAAAAATTCCACCATTATCTGAAAGTGATTTTAAATCATTAAAAGAAAAATTATATAATAGTCCAAGTAATCAAAGTTTTCAACAATTTTATAAAAGAAGTAATCCATATATTCAACATAATTACTTTTCACCAGAAAATTTTCCACATCCAACAATTTATGGAAGAAATACTTTAAGTGGAATAAATACAACAAATTCAAGTTCAATATATTTTAGTCCAAATAGTTTATCTTATTATGGACAAAATTATTATATTCAAAGTAGGAATTTTATGCAAAATTTTCCTCCTTTAGAATTTGATTATTCAATTGGTTCAATGTTACCAAGAAGATTAAGTGAAAATGAAAACTCTTTTGATAAATTTAATGGTACTCCTTTAAGTTATGATTATAATAATAATAATATTAATAATTCAATTATGAATTTTAATTTAAGTAATCAAACTAATTTATCTGTTAGAAGTTATGGAAGAGGAAGTTATTTTGATGAATATAATATTAATCTTATTAATAGAAATTATTTAAGTCCTAAGTCAGAAAAAAAAATTTATCAAGGTATTCCGACTATACATAAAAAAATTATTGATTGGGAAAAAAATTATAAAAGTGAAAATGAAGAAAAAGAAGAAGAATTAATTGAAGAAAATATTCAATTTGATGAAAATAATGAAACTAATGAAATAAATAAAAAAACTTTTATTGAACATTATGATGGAATAAGTAATTTTTTGATTTTTTTAAGAAATTCTACTCCTTATATTTCAAAAAGTGATATAGAGAATTTTAAAGAAGCAAATTTAAAAACTTTTTTTTCTGCTTTTATTAAAATGTCACTTTTTGGTTTTAAAGTAATTTTCTTAAAAGATTTAGAAAATTTATGTGAAACAACATTTACTCCATCAATATCATCTTTTGAATTAATAATAACAAATAAAGAAATAATTTTAGAAATAATTGATAAATTAATATTATTAAAAGTATGTTCAACAAAAATAAAAAATTTAATTGAAAATAATATAAATTCAAAAGGACAAAATGAAATATCTCAACAAAATAAATATATTGAATTTACACCAAATGAAAAATATCCTTCTTTTAAAATAGTAATTAAAAAATTATGTTCTTTAACAATTGAATTTTATGAAAATAAACCACCTCATTTAAGAAAAGTATTAATTAAACAATTAGAAGATTTATTTTCAATTATACCAATAATAAGTAATATTGGTTTAAAACATTTATTTTGGAAATCTTTTTTTAGTGTTTTATACACTCCATTGAAATCTCAAAATAATTGTTTTTTAAATACCTCATTTATTACTTATTATCAATTTAAATTTGGTGAAGAAAGTTTAAATAATTCAAGTCCTAATGCAGAAATCCCTATTATTGGTATTTTACCTATTAAATTATTACAACCTCAAATTTATTTACAAAAGATAAATCAAAGTGATTTTGATAATATAATTCTTAATAGTTCTATTCAAAGTGTTAATAAAGTTTTTCAAAATTCAAATAAAACTTCAATTGATGTTGAATATTATTTGAAAAATCTATCTAAATAATTATTAATATTTATTCATTATAGTTATATACAATAATATATTTTCATTTGACTTTTTCTATTGTATTTAAATATAAAATTTTAAGTTATTTTAAAAATGAAAAATAAATAAATTGAAATAGAAAAAATAATGATTATATAATGGAATAAAATTAATATATAACCAAAAATAAATAAATAATTAAATTATATAAAAAAATATTATACAAAAATAACTTTTTAATTTAAAAATATTTTAACATAAAAAAAATAATATTAAAAGAAATTAAAATGGGAGTAGTATGTTGTATATGTAAAAAATATAATATATAACAAAAATAATTTAGTGAATAATTATAATAATAATAATCTAAATGGAGTTTCAGTAGAAAAAAAAATAGAAGAGGCATCATATATAGTAACAAACAATAATACAAATCAATCATTTAAAAAAAATAAAAACATTTCTTCTAATTTTTCAGTACTTTTCCCAAAACTTTCTTCACTAAAAAGAGGTCATTTAGGAAAAAACATCAATAAAATTAAAAGTGGTGAATTTGTTTTACATCAATCATACAATCAAAAAAAAAAATATAGAATTTTAAATTCGTTAAGAGATAAATCAATATCTGAATCTCAATCTCAAAAACATATTTTAAGTATTGAAATAGAATCTTCTATAGAAAATGATGAAAATGAAAATGAAAATAATATTCATACTAAACATATTATGACAAATGAAGAAGAAACTAATTTAAGAAATGCTTTACAAAAACATTTTGTTTTTAGAAATATTACAGAAGAATTATTAAATTCAGTTATTGACGAATTTATATTTTGTACTTTTAATAAAGGAAATATTATTTATAAAGAAGGTGATGAAGGAAATTTTTTTTATGTTATTTCAAAAGGAACAATTGAAGCTTTCGAAAAAGGTAATTTTAAAAAAAAATATAATCCTTGGGATTGTTTTGGTGAATTGAGTTTAATAACTCAACAAAAAAGAGAAGAGACAGTAATTTGTTTAGAAAATGTTGAAGCATTTACTTTTGATGGTACTTCATTTAGAAATGCACAAAAGAGAATAAATGAACAATTATTAAAAGAAAGATTTGATTTTTTAAATAAAATTAGTATTTTTGAATCTTTAGATTCTATTTCTAAATATAATGTTGCACAAAGACAAGAATTAAAAATTTTTCAACAAAATGAAAAAATTATTAAAATTGGAGAAATTGGTGATACTTTATATATTATTAAAGAAGGTTGTGTTTCTGTTAGAATAGGAGAGAAAGAAGTTAGAAAATTAAGAGAATATGATTATTTTGGTGAAAATGCAGTTTTAATTAATACTAAAAGATTGATGGATATTGTTGCTCTTGAAAAAACAGTTTGTTATGAATTATCTAAAGATAAATTAATTGAAGCTTTAGGTAATAATTATATTGATGTTATTTTATTTTGTTTTTTTAAAGATTGTATTCAAAAATCTAAAAATTTAAAAATTATTTTTGGAGATTCAACTTTATATGAATTATTTAAAAATTTTTATATATGTAAATATAATGAAAATGAAAAAATATATGATGAAAATAGTGAAGATTTAAATAAAAAAAATCCAAAAAGAATAATTTTTGTAATTGAAGGTTCAATATATAAAGATGATATTGTAATAGCAGAAAAAGGAAAAGTTATAGGAGAAGAATTTTTTAAAGATATAAAACAATCTATTTTAAATGATTTAAAAGTTTATCCTGATTTATTAACATTAGAAGCTGATATAACTACATTAGCTCAAGTAATGAGAATTGATTTAAATAAATCAAAACCATTAAATTTATTAAATCGATTAGAAAAATTAAGAAAATTAACTTTATTTAAACATTTATCTGAAAAACTTTTAGAATCTCTTGCTTCAAAATTAAAAAAGAAAAAATATAATGATAATGAAGTTATTATTTTAGAAGATACAATTACTGATTGTTTTTATTTAATTTCAAAAGGAAGTGTTCAATTAACAAAAAATGGTGTTTATATAAGAGAATTAGAAAGTGGAAGTTGTTTTGGAGAAAATGCAATTTTTTATGCTGAATCAAAAAGAACTACTACAGTAATTGCAATTGGAAAAGTTATATGTTATGTTTTATTAAAAAATGATTTTGATATTATTTTAAATGATCAAAAAATGAAAAATTATTTATTAAAAAAATTTGCTTTACAAGATACATCAATTAATTTAAGTGATTTACATTATGTTAAATTTTTAGGAAAAGGAAAATTTGGTTCTGTATCATTAGTACATAATAAAAAAAATTTATATGCAATTAAAGCAATATCAAGAAAGAGTGTAGATATTAGAAAAATATTAGCAAATTATTTTGTAAATGAAAGAAGAGTAATGTTAACTTTAGATCATCCATTTATAGTAAAAATGGTAAAAAGTCTGAAAAATAATTTATATTGTTTTTTTCTTATTGAATTTGTAAATGGTAAAAATTTAAGTGATTATTTATCAACTCGTTCAAATAAACATAATATATTTGAAACTCAATTTTATATTGGAAGTATATTACTTATATTAGAATATATGCAAAAAAAATTTATAGTACATCGAGATATTAAACCAGATAATATAATGATTGATTCAAATGGTTATTTAAAAATGATTGATTTTGGTACTGCTAAAGTATTAAAAAATTATACTTCTACTATTATTGGTACTCCTCATTATATTGCACCTGAAATATTACAAGGAAAAGGTTATTCACTTACTTGTGATTTTTGGTCAATGGGAATTTGTATGTATGAAATATTTTATGGTTTTTATCCTTTTGGTTCTCATGCTCGTGATGTTATTGAAATTTATAAAGAAGTTATGAATAAAGATGTAACTTATCCTTATGAAAATAATAATAATTATTCTTCTGTTAATGATTTAATTTCTTGTTTACTAACTAAAAAAGTTAATAAGAGAAATTGTAATATTAATAGTTTAAAACAAATGAGTTTTTTTGAAAATTTTGATTTTGATAAATTAAATGATTTTTGTATTGATCCTCCTTATAAACCAATTACAAGTGATATGAATGGGTATTTATCAAATGAATGCCCATTTATTAATATGGTATCATATGATTCAACTTCTAATAATTCTACTCCTCAAAAACCAAAAAAAGAACATATTCCTTCTAATTATAATAAAAATTGGGCTGATGAATTTTAATATTTTTTATAACCTGTTATTATTATGAGTTTTAATTTATTTCATTTTGTAAATTGTAGTTTTTTACTTAAAAGAAGTTTTTTAATTTATATAATTAATGATAATATATATACATAAAAATTTTAATTGATTAATTCTTTTTTTATTATTTATGATATTAACAAGAGACAACAATTATAATATTTAAAATAATTTATACTATTTTAAAGAATTAAAAAAATTTATAAATAAAGGATAAATTTTAGTTAAATTATTATTATTATATTACATTTTATATTAAAATTAAATTTGTTATTCTATTAATTTAAAATTATTAATATATTAAAATTAAAAAAATTTTAAATGGGAAACTATCAAACAATATTATGCTGTCCTCAAAACTCAAATGGAGATACACCAGAGATAGAAAGTATAAATGAAATAAAAGAAGCAAACACAAATTCAAATTTACCATCTTTATCAATGGGTTCAAACAAAGGAAAAAATATTTCACATAAAAAACAATTATTTCTTTATTCCCATAATAATGATATTATTAAATCAATTTTTTTAGAAGATGTTGTAAATACTTCATCAATAAATATTAAGAAAATAATTTTTGGTAAAACTTTTTTTTTAGGTTTATTAGAAGATAATAATAATAAAACATATCTTGTTGGTTATGGTGATAATTCAACTGGTCAATTAGGATTAAATGTTAATACAGAATATTATGAATCAAATGAAAATAACAATCCAAAGAATTATTATGATTATTTATTATTAATTAATGTTTTTAAACAAGAAGAAGTAATTTTAGATATATCAACACAAGGAAATTTTTCTTATATTTTAGTAAAAGATACAAAATTAAATAAAACATATATTGTTAAATTTGGTTTAAATGAAGAAGAAATATTAAAACTAAGAACAGTTTCAGTAAAAGAAATAAATCCAATTAAAATAGAAGAATGTTATGATCAAATAATAAATACAATAACTCATATTTGTGCAATGAAATATAGAACAATTTTAACAAGTTCAGATTCAATTTACATAAAAGGTTCTTTATTTAATATGAATTATAATAGAACATATAAATTATTTAAAAAATTTGAAAATAAAACAATAGAAAAATTATTAGTTGGAATAGGGCATCTTGTATTAGAATTAAATGATGGTACATTATATACAATGGGTAATAATGAATATGGAGAATTGGGAGTAATAACAAATGATAAAAATAATTTTCACAAAGTAAATTTTTTTTTAGATAAAAAAATAAAAAAAATATCAACTGGTTTCAGACATACTTTAGTCTTATGTGAAGATGGTAATTTATATGCTTTTGGCGAAAATTCTTTTGGACAATGTTTTGGTAAAGATATAAAATGTGAACCTAATATTATTAATGTTGCAAATAATAATGAAAAAATTGTTAATTGTTTTGCGGGAGCTGATTATTCTTTATTAATTACTGAAAGTAATAATATTTATGCTTGGGGAAATTGTGATTTTATTGTTAAAGATGAGTTAAATCAAATTAATGATGTTGAAGAAAAAAAAATGAGATGTATTTCTGATATGGAATTAAAAAATGTTAAAGATATTTTCTGTGGGATTAATCATATTCTTTTTTATACTGAAGTTGATAGTTAAGTTTTTATAATTTTTTTATTTTTTATTTTTAAGCTTTTTTTATTTAAAAATATTTAATGTTTTTATTTTGAAATTTTAATTTTTATTTTTAATTTTAATTTTAAATTATTATTAGAATTTTAATTTTATTATTGATTATAATTTGTTTTTTGTTTTTTTTTTTAAAATTGATTTAAAAATAAATTATTATTTTCCAAAAAATATTTTAATATTTCCATATTTATTAAAAAAAAAATGTTAAAAAAAATTAAATAAAAAAAAAAAAATCTTATTTTTTCAAAACTCCATTTTCATATTCTACATGTTCAACCTTATCCTTATCAACAATAACACCTTTTCCATCAAAATAATCATTTTTAAAAAATCCTTCAAATCTTTTTCCACTTTTATAAATCATAACACCTTTTCCATTTTTAACATCATCATCAAAATCACCTTCATATTTTTCTCCATTAGAATAAAATTCAATTCCTTTTCCTTTTTTTTTCCCATTTTCAAAATTACCTTTAAACAAAATTTTCTTTAAATCATTACTATAAATAATACCTTCACCAGAAAGATTACCATTATCATAATGACCAATAAAAACACCAGAAGAAGTACAAAAAGCTCCTCTTCCTTCTCTTTTATTAATTGAATTAATTTGACCAATATATTTCCCATTTTTAGTATTTCCAATTACCCAACTTAAATCTTTATCATTTGCAACTGGTTTTAATTTTAATAATAATTTCATTATTTCTGGTTGAAGTTTTTGTACATTTCCTAATGTCATTTTTGATATGTTTATTGTTGTAAAATGTAATTCTTCTTTTGCTTTTTCTAAACTTAGAGATATTGAATCATAATAAAAATTAACATTTGAATTATTTACTCTTGAAACTGTATCATTTATATATAAATCTAATATTATTTCTGGTTCTTTTAATGGAATATTTTTTATTGCATTTACTTTTGCTTTTAAACTAAAAACTCCTTTTTTTTGTGAATCTATTTCTAAACCTAATACTAAATTATATGATTTTGGAGGAATATACCAATCAAAAGATTCTTTTGGATTATATGGTGATAATACAAACATATTTTGTAAATGAGAAATATCTTCTGTGTATTTAATATAAGTATCTTTATCATTATATACACAACGATGACCTATTCCAGTATTTTTATATGAACTAAGAAATGATGAAAATTTAGTATTTTCTTTTGGATTATGTGTATTTATTATATCTTGAAGTATTATTTTTTTTAAAAAAGGAAATCCTTCTTTAGAATCATCTACCATTGTTTTTCTTACTTTAAATTTTATACTTGAATCCATTTTAACATAATAATAATCTTCTTTTTTCCCATCTGAATATAATAAATCATGATAAGTATATAATAAATAATATCCTTCTTTTAAATGTTTTGTTATACAGCAATTTTCATATGAATTATGATCACCTTCTAAATCAAATAACATTTTATTAGGTTCTTCAGAAGGATTATATTTCATAATTATTAAAAAACAAGGAATTATATTTGAAATTTCTCCTTGATTATAAATATAATTTTTCCTAATAATACTAACACTAAATAATCCATCCTCATCTAAATAAATATTAAAAATATTTCCTTTATATAAATTATCACCAAAAATTTTAAAAGTTTTATTATAAGCTAAATATTGGACATAACAAACATTAGTAGACATAAAATATTTATAATAATCATTAAAACTCATATAAAAAGTACCATCATTCTTATCAACATACTCAACTTGTTTTTTACAATCATCATCCCATAATTTAGATTTATCACTCCAATCACCATTCCATTCACCATAACCCCAAGTATTTCTTAATCTAACAAGTTTAATTAATTCACCATTTTTTCTAATAATATAAGTTCCAATTAAAGTATAAGCATGAACATCAACTAATCCAGTTTCTTTAACATTAAAATTTGTTGAACATGATAATATACAATTTTGACTATCTGCAAAAGTTAATTGTGACCATAATTCATCAATTGAATATTTATTATGTAAAAAAAATTCACTTGGAAATCCAGTTAAAACTTCTAATACTTGATGCATCCAAATATTTGTTATATTATTATATGCACCATATAATTTTGCCCATGCTTTTTCTATTAAACAAACCCAAATTTCATAATTTTTATTTTTGGCAAATACTAATTTTTTAGTATTTTTATTTACGGGAAGATAATCATCTATTATTATTATTTGAAATTCTCCATCAATAAAAAATATTAATTCATATAAACCATTTTGATTAACTGTTTTAGTTTTAAATATTTGAAATATTAAATTAGGATATTTTGATAATGCACCTAAACTTGCAAGAAATGAACAATCATTTAATGTTCCTTGAATTATATCACTTATTTCTATTTTATCTTCAAATAATAAATATTTATTATGACCAAATATTTCAGAAGGTCTTTTCCATTCTATTTGTGATGGATTTATTTTATTTTCAGTATGATATAAATTTGGTATATGTATTTTATTATCATTTGAACCTATTAAAGATGTTTCATTTGGGGGAAATAAATCATCTGTGAAAAGAGTATTTGTTGATTTAGGTGTTTGGTTTTTCCAATATTTTAATTTCCTTCTTTGCATTTTATAATATTTTTATTATTAAAAATATAAATGAATATTGATTTTTTATGTGTTTTTTTAATTATTATTTATTATTTATATTTATATGTCACATATAAATTATTATTAATTTTAATTTATTGGAATTAATCTATTAAAAAATAAAGAAAACTTAACTATAATTATTTATTTATTTTTAAATGAAATCGAAATTATACTTATTATTATATATTTTATTTCAAACATTTTTATTATTTACTTGATTGATTTTAAATTTTATATTTACTTTTAAAATTTTAATGACTATAAAAAATAATCTTCCTTTTAAATTATAAACAAAATTTATTTTAGATTATTAATATTATAAAAAAAATAAAATACCAATTTTTTAATTTTATAATTGAGCGATTTTATTTTTCAATTATGTTTTATTAAGTTAAAATAAATGAATAAATTAAATAATGAATCTAAAAATTCAACAATTTTATCTCTTGATTCATTAGGTCAAAATGATTTAATACACTTATTAGATGATACAAATAAACAAAATATAAAAAATCATAATAATAAAAGTGAATTATTTCAAGCTGAATATGATATATTAAATTTTGTGACTGATTTAAGAAAAAGAACTTTAAAAAGTATAGAAAAAGATCAAAGTGTATATTCATATCAGAGAAAGAGAACAGGAAAAGTCGGACATAGTACATTAAAGAAATATAAAAATAAGAAAAACAATGAACTCAAAAAAAATTTAAGTTTTAATATAGATTCACTTGTTCAAGAATATAATAACAGAAACGATTTTATGACTATTCAAAAAGATAAAAATAATGAAAAAGAAAATATTGAAAATTATAAAATAAAAGAACAACAAAAAATAAATTTAAGTGATATTAAAAATAATGATAGTAATATAAAAAATTTAAGTAGTGAAAATGTGAGAAATGAAATATCAAAAAGAAAAAATTATCAAAAAGATGAAAATGAACAAAATAAATATAAATCAAGAACTTATAAAACTTTTTCAAATGAAAAAAAAGTAGAAATAAAAAAAAATAAAAAAAGTAATAAAAGTTTATTTCATTCAATTAATACAATAAAAAAAGAATCAAAATCAACTCTCAGTTCAAAAAAAAAAAAAATATCAAAAAATCCATCAATGAAATCTAATATATTTATTGAAAGAAGTATATTAGAAGATGAAATAGAAAATGATAATAAAAATAATTTTTCAATTGCAAAAAAACCAAAAATCTTTTCTGGTGATAATGATAATGATACACTTTTTTGTGATGAAGAAAATAAAAAATCATATATACAATTAACAAATTTAACAAGTAAAAATATTCTTCAATTAAATGAATTAAGAAAAGAATTAAAAAGAACAATTGTAGGAAAAAATAAATTTAAAGAAATTGGAAAAAAATCTTTTTTATTTGATGATGATAATTATTTAGTTGAATCAAAAGAAGAAAATGAAAATTCTTCTGATAATAATGATAATGATGATAATAAAGATAAATATAGAATTTTAACTAGAAAAGGTTATGTTTATGATTCTTTTGATGATGAAGAAGATAATGATCAAGAAGTTTCTTTTAATTTTCTTTATCCTGAATCAAAAATTATTTTATATTTTGATTTTTTTGATGTAATATTTAGTTTTTATAATTTAATTTTTATTCCTTTGTGTTTAGGAATGAATGATATTTATTTTGTTAATCATAGTTTATTTTTTCCATTCTTATTTTTATTTAATGTTCTCAATGATATTGTTTATTTTATTGATATTATTATTCCTTTTTTTGTTGCTTTTTATAATTTTGATGAACAATTAATTATTAAACACAAGTTGATTGTTAAAAATTATTTAACAAGTTCTTATTTTTATATTAATTTAATCTCTGGATTTCCATTTTTTATTTGTTTTCTTATTTTTAATAAAAAACATAAAAATAATGATTTTTATGAACCTTTTTATTATAACAACTTTTATTATTTATTCATTTTATTAAGATTATTAAAAATATTTAAAATCTATTCAAAAAATATTATCAGAGATAAACTAAAACATGAATTTACAAAATTAAAATTCTTTAGTTATTATGGAAAAATAATAGTAAAAATATTTACATTTTTCATTTCATTACATATAGTCAGTTGTGTATTTATTTTTATTGGTAAAAACAATTATCCAAATTGGATATATAATTTTAATCATAATAATCAAAATTTTTCTCAATTATATTTAACATCAATTTATTATATATTAACAACATTAACAACAGTAGGTTATGGTGATTTAACTTGTGTTTCATTTCAAGAAAAAATATTTGGTTTATTTATAGAAATTGTTGGTATTTTTGCATATTCATGGGCATTAACTGCAATTAGTAATTATATTAAAATCATTAATGATAAAACTGAAGAATTATATAATAGAATTAAAATATTAGATGATATTAAAATAAGTTACCCTAAAATCCCAAATCATTTATATGAAAGAATTCTTAGATTTTTAAAATATAAACATTTTAATGAAAAGAAAGGTAATCATAATATTATTGATGAATTACCAATTGCATTAAGAAATACTTTAATTTATGAAATGTATAAGCCAATTATTAATAATTTTATATTTTTCAAAGATTTTTCTAATGAAGATTTCATTGTTAAAATAATTTTAGCATTAAAACCAATTTTAGCAATAAAAAATGATATTTTAATAAAAGATGGTGATTTAGTAGAAGATATAATATTTGTAAAAAGAGGAAGATTATCATTAGAACTTCCATTAATAATAAGTTTTAAAAAGAAAAAAGAAAGAAAACATAGTTCTGGTAATTCATCAACAATGAATAAAACAACATTTCTTTTTAATAATGTAGCAAGAGATGAAACTATTAATCAAGGATTATATAATTTTAACCCAAATAAAAAAAATAGTTCAAAAATTTTAAATATTCGTAGTAAATTTTCATTCAAAGAAGAAAAAGAAGATATTCAATATTTTAGAATTTTAGAAATAAGAAGAAATGAACATTTTGGTGATATTTTAATGTTTCTTGATTATAGAAGTCCATTAAGTTTAAAAGTCAAATCAAAAAAAGCTGAATTATTTTTTTTAAATAGAGAAGATGCAATTGGAATTTCTACTAATTATCCTCAATATTGGAAGACAATAAATAAAAAATCTCTTTTTAATATGAAACAAATTAAAAGATTAACAAATAGACTTGTTAATATAGTAACAAATGAACATGGAGTTGTAACAAAAAAAATAAATAAAATTAAAAAGACTGAATATTCTAGTAGTTTAAGTCTTATTGATGATAGTGATGATGATTTAAAATCAATTCCTACTATTATAACACAAGAAAGTAAAGAACAAAATAATTTTCAATTAACTTCTGATGATGAAAAAAGTAGAAATAAATTAAGTGAAAGTTATGAAAGTAGTAATTATAAAGTAAAAGGTGAAAATAATTGTAATTATAGAGTTAAATCATTAAATACTATAATGGAAGATGATGATAAAGAATCAAGTGATAAATTCTCTAAAGATAATGAATATCAAAATAAAAAAAAAACTTATAAAAAATGTGGAACAGATAAAGAAAAAAATATTGAATCTAATGTTTTAAAATTAGATAATATTGAATATAAATTTAAAAGTTATCAAAAGCCAAATAAAGAAGGAATTACTCCTTATGAATCTGATGAAATAAATAATGAAATTTATCCTGAAGAAAGTTTTATTATTTCTCCTCAATCAAATACAAATCATAAATTTTCTTCTAAATATATAAATGAATCATTAAATTTAGATTCTAGTAATAAAAATATTGATAAAAATAATATTTCTAATTGTTTTAATTTTAATAATATTTCAATTTGTTCTACTCAGATTTCATTTTCAATTAATAGTGAATATGAAAATATTGATGAATTAAGTGATCATAATTATTCAAAAAATAAATCATTCAGAGATAAAATTAAAAATCATATTAAAAAAGAATTAAAAAATATTAAAAATGAGAATATGAAAAGTCTTGATAGTGATGACAATAATGAATATGTGAGATATAATTTTATCAATAAAAAAACTTTTGTTGAAAATAAATATGATAAAAGGTTAGTTAGAAAAAATAGAGATAAAAAACATCATACATTAAAAGAATTAAATTATTATTCTAATTTTGATGATGAGAAAAAAAGATTTGGAAATAATAAAAAAGATATTTTAACTGTGATTAGTCAAAAAATTGAAAATGATAATATGAATTTAAATAATCCTGAATTATTTTATTCATCAATATTTATGAAATTTATGGATAAAAAATTAATTGAATGTGATGATCCAAATATGGAAATGAATAAAGAAGAAATGGACTTTATACAAAGAATGGAAAATATAGGAAATTTAAAATCTTTAAACAAAAAAGTAACAAAAAAATAGTTTTTATGATTTTAAATTTATTTATTTTTTTTCTCTTTTAGCATTGTATCATATAAATAGTATTATTTATTAATTTTCAAAACAATTTTAATCTCATAATCAAATTAATTTACATTAGTTATTGTATCATTTTAATATTTGATTTTATATAATGAATATGAAAAAAATTTAAATCTTGAAAAATGTTAATTATAATTATGATAAAATAATATATTTATTTTATTTTGATTATAAATCATTAAAATATAAAACATAAGAAAAAATTATATTTTACTAATTTTATTTTTTTTAAATAAAAAAAAATCATTGTGAATTTAAAGTTAAATGTATTTTTCTTAATTGTTTAAATAAGTTATCTTTTTTTTTTAAATCGATATTTCTTGTATTGATTCATTTGTTGTATTTGAACATGTTATTTGAGTCATTTTGTCAAAGTTAAAATTAATATAATATATTTTTTAAATAAAAGAAAATTTTTAACAATAAAAAAAGTTGTAAGCTAATAAAAATAATATAATAAAATTAATTTATAATAAATATTAATTTTTTCTGATGTAAATTTTTAGAGAAAATGATTAAGATGATTTTTATAATTATTAAAAAAATTTTAATATTTATTTTTGATATTAAATTTTGAATCAAAAAAATAATAAAAATTTATAAATGCGTTTCCTTATATAAATTAATAAATTAAAATTATTTTTGATTAAAATATTGAAAATCTAAATTAATAAAATATAATAATTAAATTTTTTATTTTCTTTTAATAATTCAAAGTTTAAATTCTTATATCTAATGTTTTTTTTTAAATTAACTTATTTAATTTTATTATCTTTAATTATATTTAGGTTTTTTGTTGTAATTGAATTAAATAACAAAAATAATATAAATAATTGAATATAAAATTAAAGTAAAAGAAACACTTAATATAATTTTAGGTAAGGAATCTTTAACTAATATTTATAATTATAAAAAATATTGAAAATAAAATATCAAAAATCCTATTCAGATTTATCTCAATATAATAATAAGTTTAATAATTCAATTTTTTATAAAAAGAATTTTAAAAAATTCATATTCACAATATCGTCATATTTTTGATGAAACAATATTATATAAATTTGATCAAATTAATAAAAAATAAATATAAAAAGTAATTTAAAGAAAGATATTGATAATACACATTAATTTCTCAATTAAATGGTTAAATTAAATTTTTAAATCATAAATTAATAGAAGTAATAAAAGAAAATATTCACTATATTCTTTTCTTTAGAAAATCTTTATATTTTTGATATAAAGTTAAATTAAATCATCTATTATTTAATATTGAGGATAATTCTGAAAAAAATTTTTATATTCTTTTATTAATAGAAATTTTTTAAAAGAATATTATAATATTTTGATTATTTTTTAAATATTATTATCATTTTTATTTTCTATCTTTTATTGCATTAGGTTTAGCAATTAAAGTAATTGAATTTAAAAATATGAAGTTATTGAAAAAAAGATAAATAAATAAACTGTCTAAATAAAATTCAATTGTTAAAAATGAAAAGATGAAAAAAATATAAAAAAAGAAAAAATATTTATTTAAACAAATGATAATTCATTTTCTTCAAAAATTCTTTCGACATTTTATATTTTTAACATTTCACAATTCTAATAAATCATTAATTAATATACAACAAGGTAATTCATTACTAAGGAATTTTATATTATCTTTTCTTTTAAAAAAAAGAATTCTTATTATCAAATATTCTACTAATTTTTTTTGAGTAATTCATATTTATGTTCTTTTCTATTAAATACTTTTCACATTAAATATTACTTCTTCAAAATAATAAAAAATAATACTACATCATATTTTTCATATTTTCCTAATGTATGTTCTAAAGTACTTTGATTAGGTATAAAAATATAATTATTACATTTCCTTTTTTTAACG